>PVKE010017523.1:0-30642 GCA_004027555.1 Craseonycteris thonglongyai
TTGCTTCTTTCTGCCTCTTGCGGTTGAGGGTTTTGATGATCAAAGAAGGTACTACTTCAATCTGGGCCTGTCTGTTCTGAATGGTCAGTTTTACTGTAATCCTCAGACCCTACCAATCACTGGTTGCTTAAAATATGAGGTCTGACTAGAAAGTATCCAGCCATGTAATAAGAAAAATAGAGGCACTTACTGAGGAAGATAAAAGATAGAGAGAATCCTGTACTTAGGACAATGACGCCTCAGTCCCCCTCAAGGTAGGCACCTTGAGACCACACACAGTTCTCCCAGTGTCTTTTCCACTGTTCAAAACACTTCAAAATCTTCTGTTGGAATCACCGCCAGCCTCCTCATCATATTTTTCTGAATCTCATTGACAGTCTGAAATTTCTTTCCTTTCAGAGGTGATTTTAGTTTTGGAAATATCCAGAAGTTGCAGGTCACCAAATCTGGGCTGTAGTGGGGCTGAGTCACCTGGGTGATTTGATGGTTCGTGAACAAACTCTGCACAAGACGTGATGCATGGGCAGGCATATTGTCATGACGAAGCTGCCATTCACCAGTTGCCTATAGCTGCAGCCGTTTTTGTTGTATTGCATCTCTCAAACCACAAAGTACCTTGAGATAGTAATTACTCCTTATGAATCATCTGAATAGTTTTCAGGGAGGAATGTTCAAGCTTAATGCAAAATTTGGTGCAGACTCATTGCTCTACTCGCTCAGTCATTTTAAATGCCATGGCTACCCAGTGCAAATTTTCACTCAACAGCATCTAGAGTCCCCCACTGACTAGTACAGTGAAGTCGTCATTGTTCACGCATGCACATTCCAGTCCACTCTCCTTGGTTACCAGGTTATATGGATGTTGGCGCAAAACATTCTCCTTATATTGACAATGGCTGGGTTTTTTCTGGACAGACCTCATATACTAACCCACATTACTTCCCTTTAGTTGTGATTTCTTTATTCTGGCATTATGTGAATATAGTCACGTTATGTGACTATTCCACTACATAATTCTCCATGCCAGGATAGTAGATAATCTACAGAGGAGAAAAAGATAGCTAGGCACCTTGAAGATAGGAGACAAGCCCAGCGCTCAGAAATATCTCCCCCACAAATTCCACCAATTGGAGCTTCATTAGAGTTAATGAGCTCCTCTTTTAAAATGCAAATACCCTCTGGGAATGTTTGCTTGTTAGTCATTCACCAAGTGAAGTAGTGGAAAGAACAGTGCAATGGTCACTCCATTAATGCCTTCTCATTCTTCAGTCACACACTCATTATACTAGGCAGCCTGGCACTTTGGCAAGAGAATAGCTTTGGAATCTGACAGATCTGGATCCAAATCCTTCACCAAACCCATGACCTACTTAATTCTCAGAGCCTCAATTTCCTCATCTGAAAAATGGGAACAATGATAAATAATAAGTTTGTTATAAAGATTAAATAAGAGAACATGTTAAACCCTAATTGCAGAGAACAAGGGAAAGAAGCTAGGCAAAGATCAAGGTTTTTGACTTGATATCAAATGCTGTCCTACACCTTGTCATGTAGCTGTTGCCATTAACTTCAGCACATGAGAGGTGCTAAAAGAAGCCCTCCTGTGTCATCTCATTTAGTATTCACAGAAGTGTTGTTAAGTAGGCTTTGTTATAATCCATTTAAGAATTTACCACGGAAGCCGGGATGGCTCAGAGAGTTAAGTGCTCACTTTGCAGCCCTGGGGAGTGAGGATCAAATACCAGCCCCTGCCTGAGTGAACCCATATGCTAATCTGGGGTGTGCTTACCATGTGGGAGGCCCCCAGCCCAGTTCCTGCCCTGTGTGGACCCCCATGACCCCTGCCCACCTGTGTGGAATGAAACCATGTTGAAAAACTGATGATGTACAACTACTGAGACTGCTCTGGGCCCTCCCCTTTTCTCTGTCTCTCTCTATCTCTGTCTATCTTGGTCAAAAACAATAAAATAAATCTTAAACAAGAAAAAAGAAAATACTATTAAAAAAAAAAGAAATTAACAAAACATTACCTATTACACAGCTTCCCATTACTTATCAAAACTTGAGCTAATTTATCCAACTCAGTTTAATACACTTTATATTTAAGCCTTCTCTAGTTCAGTTTAGTTTTCCCACTTTTCCTATTTTCCACTAAAACAAAGGAAGGAGGACTGGAGCAAACGCAAACGTGTTAATTGCTGAAGACATATCCTGCCCAGGAGCCTGCTGCTGTCAGCATAGGATTCTAATGACAATTGCTATAACCTCATAAAAAATATGAACCAGGAGAGGAAGAGTTAAACCATAGGTGGGAGGAATGCAGTCAACAAACAAATGTAGGAAAAGGTTCAAGCAGACTAGGAATCGAAAGCAAACCAAATTAAAATGGCACCAAGAACCTATTAAATTAGCATACCAAAATTATTACACCCAAAATGCGCTAAGGATGGAATACAACTAATAGACTGGCATCATTACAGTAATGAAGTGAATGCTCTTGATCAACATCTGTTGATTTGACTGTATGGGAGAATGAAGAAATAAGAAAGATAATTCTACATGCACTCTCACTAAAGGCTCTAAAAAGAATTATAAATGGTTGCTAAAATAGGAAGAAAATTTTAAATTAAGGGTTCAATAGAACAGACCATCGACTGTATAAGATATTAGTATGGATCTTAATTTTATTACATATTTATATACAACTTTTAGGTATCATGTTACATTTTAACCTATGACTTGCTCTTAAAATCCCAGAGCTAAAAACCTTGCTTGCTACTTTTAAAGCCTTAGGGTCACACGGAATACTTAAAGGCATTTTACTCAGGGAAGTAAGAATACCAGCAAATCCAACGGAGGTCAGATGCACTTATAGTCCTACCGGCCTGCTCTTAATTAACTTGTCCTGGAATTCCACAGATGTCTTTAGGTCTGAGTCTTGTTACTTTGTAGCTATG
The DNA here is from genome assembly GCA_004027555.1 of Craseonycteris thonglongyai. NCBI lineage: Eukaryota > Metazoa > Chordata > Mammalia > Chiroptera > Craseonycteridae > Craseonycteris > Craseonycteris thonglongyai. Next base: position 2,958 of record PVKE010017523.1, read on the forward strand.
GGTAATAATTTTCCTGGAAGATCTTAAAGCAATCCAAAAACATCAGTTAAGCATTTAACACTATATTAAACAGTTAAGGTTAAGCATTCTTAGTTTTGGCCTTATGTGTTTTGGAAACACATAAGGCCAAATTCATTTTGTACATGTACATTGATACGGTATTGTATCATGCTGTACAAATCTGCCTTCAAAGATTCTCTTTTTGTTGTGAATCTTTCCTAACTCAGAGTGAATGTATGTATTGGGAGACTAAGCCTGGCTGACCACTCCTGACCCTGGATCCTAAACACTGCTGGAAGAAATCACTACAAAGGACTGCTCTGGCTTGCGCACTAACAACAGGCTCTTCAGGTTCTCCTGAAAACAAACAGCACTGACACAGAAAGGATCTTCCACGTGCACAGCATGAAGCCTAAATTTGTAAAGAGAGAAAAAAATAGGTTCATTCTACCAGGTGATCCGGTATCCTGAAACAAAGACTCAAATGTGCTATCTTTTTTGGGCAAAGATGATGGCACTGATCCATCACCAACAAAGCACACCAAAGTTGGAAATACATTGGCATCAAGTCACACACTCGAGAGTGTTCAGTCCCTTTCCAAGCAATAGAATAAACTTGTGAAATGACTGGTTGGCATCAGGAGTCCTGCTCAGTCAGTTTTCAACATAGAAAAATAAGTGGCCCCATGAGATCAAATGTGTTTCAACCTGTAGCATCAATTGGTCCAACCAGAGGTATTAAGTAGGTAAGCTTCTCAATCTCTCAAAATTTAGTTCACAGATTTATAAAAGAGTTGTAGTATAACAAAAAACTGCACAGCAAATTCAAAACAAACAATAAAAGCAGTATATGAAATATATTACCATCAGCTTCATTCATTCATTCAACAAACATTTGTTTAAACCACAGTATGTGCCATAGATCATGTTGGGCACTGTGTGAACATTCTAGAGGGGATTTCAAACAAGCAATGGAAATCATAAAAACTGGATGTAACAATGAGCCAAAACCCAAAAATTATGAGAGAAAGAACCAAATCAGTTAAAGAATAGAAAGTTGTATGGAGCACACTGTGCAATAGGTGGCCAACTATAACAAAACAAGTTTCCTTATTAGGGCTTTTTTTTTTTTTCTTCCCTAGCTCCTCTCATTAAAAAAAGAAAAAAAATTTTTTATATTAAAAATATATATATATGTATGTATATATTTTATATTTATATATATCATTAGGCAATATCATTACTTTTAATTTACTTTTAATGGAAGTCAAATATTAAACATGCTCTTATGTCACACAAAACTCTAAAGAGGATATTTCTGATAAGGCACCAACTTTATTTGAAAAAAAAGTTGGTATTAAAAAAATTAACCAGTTACAAATCACAGATCACTATGAGCAGCAAAGCCATACATGGTAATATGCTGAGGTAGCATGATGTGATAACTAGATGAAGACAGAGCTTAATTTCAAAATGCAAAAGACACTAGTTGGTTTTACTGAAGATGCTGCACTTGTCATTTGGTTATACAATATAAATGTGTTAAAGTAGTCCTGCGCATCACAATATACTGTGTCATTTAAGGTGTTCGAATAAGAAATGAGATTTGGTCCCTTTAAGAACGCAGGTCTCACAACAAGGCCTGAGGGAGGAAGGCCTATGGTAACCTCTTCACTGGCCTGCAGACTAGAAGCAGGCAGACAGCAACAGTGAATCACAAATTACCATCCTGAGGAAGGACCCTGAAAGGGCCTGGATCAAAGTTTCGGGTTGCAAACCCAGGCCTGGCCATGCATCCTTTGCTAAATTTATGGAACTTGGAGTTGGGCTACAATATACAGACGGAGTAAAGAAGAAAGTGAATCATGGGCTAGCCTGGGATGAATGTGCCCCAGAGGAAAGCAGGGGCTGAAAAGTAACAGAGAGCAGGGCCTTCACGTGCGCCAATAGAGGAAAATCCTGAGACATCTGCTGGCCAGTAGGGCAGTGCATCTCACATGTCAGTATGGATAAGAATCACCTGGTGAGCAAACTCCCGAGTCCCAGAAGAGGCTCCAACTTGAAAAGGCTGGTGAAAGGCCTAAAACTCTTAACATCGTAGCAAGCATTCCAGGAGGTTCTCACGTAGGAGGTTCATGAACAATACTTTGAGAAACCCCGAAGCTGATTGAGATAAACGTACATGGCTGACAGCTTACATCTGCCTAATTTTTGAAATGATTGTTCCCTCCCTCCTCCTCTCCTTCTCTCCCACATTTGTTTAAATATTTAGAGAGTATGTATCTCTGTGCTAAGGTTGGTATTCACTAAGGGAAGTTCCCCAAAGAATTGAAAGCAGGGTCTTAAAGAAATATTTATACATCCATGTTCATAGCAGCATGATTCACAAGAGCCAAAAGGTGGAAGCCACCCAGTGTCCCTCAGGAGATTAACAGATAAACAAAAGGTGCTATATACATACAATGGAAATATTTCATCCTTAAAAGGAAGGAAACTGTGACATATACTCATATGCTACAACATGGATGAACTTTGAAGACAGTATGCCATGTAAAACAAATCAGTCACAAAAAGGCAAATACTATATGGTTCCATTTACCTGAGATGCCTAGAATAGTCAAATTCATAGAGATAGAAAGAAGAATGGTAGTTAACAGTGGCTGAAGGAGGGGCAAATTGAGAGTTGTTTAATAGGTACAGAGTTTGAGTTTTCACGGTGAAGACGTGAATATACTTAACACTACTGAATGGTACATTTAAAAATGATTAAGATGATAAAACTTATGTGTATTTATCACAATTAACTACAAAAATTTTTAAAGAAGATGTGCTATCCTCTATTTAAAACAATAAAATGGTAGAAGTTAAGGATAAGTCTACTACTGGTCAATATTCTATTTTACAACTTATTTTAGTTTTCTTATAATTAGTATATACATACAACTATTATAATTAGTCTTTATTTCATATTCATATCATTATTTTAACTATATACAGTAGATTCTCTGTTAATTAGAACAAGTTGCTGGTTGCTTGAGATTTTGCCTGTTGCTTGAGTTCCAGTTAACAGAGAGTCTGCTTACATTTATCCAGCATCTTCCAAGCCCTATGGATGCTGGTTAACTGAGAGTCTACTGTATATGTAAGGAAAAAGTGAAAAATTGAACAAAGAATATTGTGTGTTTTCTTCCTCTCTGCGACAGAATCGGTTATGGTTCACTAAAGGGTCTGGCTATAAGAAATGGTTTGACCAGCTGCCCAGTTACAATTCACTGCAGTAAAAAAATTAAAACCAGGGCGATGCCAGGATAACTCAGCAGTTGAGCACTTGCCAGGTCTGGGGTTCAATTCCCAGCCCTAGTCCATGCAAACACCATATGCTGAACTGTGGCACAACTGGTAACCACTGGGATGGCTCAGTGGCGAAGGTTCTCATCTCCCATGTGGGAGTCCCCTAGTTTGGTTCCCTCCCTGCGTGGCCCCACATCCATCTGTGTGGAATAAAACAATGTCACAACTAATGACGTACAACTATGGAGGCTGTTCTGGGCCCTCCCCCTTCTCTCTCTCTCTCTCTCTCACCTCTCAAACAATAAATGTTAAAAAAAAAAAATCAAAACCAATATCAGGAGAACACACTTTGGCCACACTTTACTAGTGCAACTATGTTGTTTCTATTGACATGAATCTGCAAGCTCATTTGTATTAACATTATCAGGTAACAACATGGTGTTATTGATGCTGAACATTAATATGCTATGTTTTATAAAACATCTCAACTATTAGCTATAAAAATTAAAATTTTTGAATAACTTGAATTAAGAAATCTAAACTACTGGATATACTGCTAAAGCACAGTTATAGATTATGCAAAACTTCAGAGCTAATATGTGTATCCTTTAATGATCTAAAGCAAGCTTGTAAAACCTGTGGCCCATAGAATGGCTTTGAATGCAGCCCAAAACAAATTCATAAACTTTCCAAACATTATGAGATTTTTTTCAGTTCATCCAGCTATCATTAGTGTTAATGTATTTGTATTTTATGTGTGGCCCAAGAAATTCTTCTTCTTCCAATGTGGCCCAGGAAATGCTAAAGATTGGACACTCCTGCTATAAAGCAAAATACATAAATTTCCTTTAAAGAAGAGATATTTTTCAATCCTCTTAAGCCTTGATGTCACTAGGATGGGGAAAGAAATTTGCTGACAATGAAATCCAGGTGTTTGGGGGAGGGGTTCAAAATCAACAATTAAATTGAGGTCTCCACTGCTGGTTTGTGCTTCTTTTTCCTAAGAACTCCCACTAAATCAGAGGAGTTGAGGGAAGAAAAAGAAGAGGTGAGTAAAAGGCTAAGAGGCAGTGGATACATCAGACTTGCATAGCCTGCTACTGGGAGATCTTAATCTAATAGCTGGGGAACACTAACCAAAATTGGCCAATAACACAAAATCAGAAAGGTGTAGAGACAAAAGTCCATTGAGGGATGAAACTCCCTGGTGAGAGTGAGCTGCCGGCATGGCTAAAAGGTATGAGAATTTGCTTGACGACAGGGTGGTAGTGATGATGGAATGACAGTGGAAAGAGAAAGAACCACTCTTTCAAATGTTCCTCAACCTAGACCTCAACCTTACAAAGATTATGTAGTCATTCTTCACATCTCAGCTCCAACCTCACTACCTCAAGACACCCCCAGGAGAACCTATGTACCCCTACATTCTTCTCCAAGGCACTTGACACATTTGTAGTCATTTTGCACTTACTTGTTTAATAGCTGTTGTTCCCACTGTCAGTGGACACGCTTATTTTATTTGGCATAATGTTCTCAGCATCTAATACAGCAACTACAACCATGTATGCATACAGTAAGCCCTTATGAAACAGCTATTTTCTGACTGAAGCATTACAGGAAACACGGCATTGTCAATGAGAGGGTGGCAGATAGTCCCAGAAAAATAAAAGTTTCTGATGAAACTATGGGGTAAAAAAAAAAGAAGTTGAAGAGGATGCCTGATGATTGACAAAAAGAAATATTTATTAATAGCACTTAGAACTGGGGGAAAAGTAGAGCCTGAACAAAAGGCTTAAGGAGAGATCAATAATAACAGCTCTAATGCAAAGTTTGGACAGGACTTTTGCAATAAGGAAGGTCAAGGTAGACCAGTTACAAGAGACTTGGAAATACTTCCCAATTGTTTGTAAGGCTAGAAGAACAAGGACAAAGAGTCAATAGTGACTTTGAAACCAGAGAAGAGATTTTTACCAGATTCTCTGTAGCTACAGTGAATTTGAAATAATGGCATGAAATATAAGCAGTGCTGAGATTCCAAAGCAATTCTGATCAAGTATCTTAAGTTATATTACTATACTTAAATGCTATAGTTTTAAGTTTACTGTTGGCATGTACTTTATTTGACAAATTTAAAAACACCTTATTTAAAAACATTGTACTATAGGGGATGCTGGGACAGCTCAGCAGTTGAGCACTTGCCTCTCAATTGCAAGGTTCAGAATTCAAATCTCAGCCCCAGATTGCGCAACCCCATATGCTGAACTGCAGCGCAACTGGTAACAGCCGGGATGCCATGGCGGTGAGGGTTCTCACCTTCTATGAGGGAGGCCCCATTTCAGTTCCCACCCACATGGCCCCACATCCACCTGTGTGGAATGAAACTGTGACACAACTAATGATGTACAACTACAGAGACTGCGCTGGGCCCTCCCCACTTCTCTCTTACCTTCTCTCAAATAATAAAATAAATCTTTATAAAAATAGTACTACATTAGAAATATACACTAATATATGTGTGATTTTTAAAAATTCCTCTAAAAGAGTTGTAATGTTAAAAAAATTTAATTAAAAAGAACTGCACAAATTTTTAATTAAAAGAAGAAACCATTAATTTCAAGACTGGTTAAATAGTAAAACCATTTGTCATTTTAAAGTGATGAAAATTGTTATATGGTTTATGAACTTTAAACTTATATTTGTCAGTACCACCAAATTCCACAGAATTTCTCAGTTTCATAAATTTGATATTCTTAAAATTGGGATTCATTGTTAAATCCCCACTATCTATTTATAACTTCATTACTAAATGATTTCAAATAAATTCAGTAATCTTCCAGGGACATGTTAAGTGAAATTAGAACTCATTTGGACATGAGCCTAATTGCAACACATAAAAATAAAAGTTCCAATCTCCAATTACATTTTTTTTAAGGCTTAAAGGACTAGGATGGAAAAGACAAACATATCAACCGACCAGCTCTGTTATGCAAATTTGTCTAACAGTAGTTGCTCCATCGAAATCCACCTGTTCCAATCAAATTCCTTTTCATCTCCCACTTGCCCACTTTAACCACCTTAATATAGCAAGTCACTGTCCTACAGCTATCAAATTCTCTCTCTTCACCCTCAGAGAAAGCACATCAACCCTAGTGAGAGAACCTGGAAAAAAGAGCCCAGTGGCAGAGCCTCTCAGTCTAAGGAAAGAGCAAAAAGTAGCTCTTCCAACAAGGCTGCTGAGGAGGAAAATACTGAATGCTTACTTCTCTTTTGCAGTGCCAAGTGATCTGTAGACTATGCGTCTACCTACCCATCTCATAGAAAAACAAGTCAGGAAGAAAAGCATGAAGTATATACATGGTTCTGTGTTAAGCTTGATTCTAAGATGAGAGCAAATAGTGTGCTTAATAAGAAGTTTCTCAGGTTGTGAGACAGTGTATAGATGTAATGAGACAAAGAGCTGGAGAACTTTGGTTGGTTCAGGCTGAGTTCTCAAAAACAGTAAATGAACCCATATTCAAATATCAGTAGAAAACAGAAACTTTCTATAGTTTGAATGTACTCCCTCAAAATTCCTATGTTGAAATATTAAACCCCTAAAATGATGATATTAGGAGGTAGGGCTTTGGGGAGGTCATGAGGGTGGATCCCTCATGATTGGGATTAGTACCCTTAGAAAGAGACCTCACAGAGATCCCTGCCTCGTTCTCTAATGTGAAGATATGGCAAGAAGTCACCAGCTCTGAACCAGGAGGAGGACCCTCACCAGAAGGTGACCATGGTGGGGCCTTGATCTTAAGACTTCTCAGCCTCAGAACTGTGATAAAGTTCTGTTGTTTATAAGCTACCCATTCTCAGGTATTTTGATATAGCTGCCCAAATGGACTACGACACATTCCAAAATTAAAATAAATTAATTATTGGAGGCTTATCCATCATTTCTGATTATCCAAATATCTGTTTCCCTGTAAGAATAGTGAACTAGTATTTTTATTTCCTAATTTTTATGGACGGATATTGTTTTAAAAGTCAGTCTATCTATCTATATCTCTACCATCTATCTCTCTATCATGTATCTCTCTACCATCTATCTCCCTACCATCTATCTCTCTATCATCTATATATCTATCATCTATCTCTCTACCATCGATCTCTCTACCATCTATCTCTATCATCTCTCTATCATCTGTCTATCATCTATCTATCTATCATCTATCTATCTGTCTAGTCTTCTTCCTCCTTCTATCTCTTTCTGAAAAACAGCCCCAGCAAGTAGGAAGTGGCAGGAGGTTGTAGCCCAAGGAAGAAGAGGAGGATGTGGGCGAGGCTATCGCAGCAACAGACTGGTGCAGACCACTGAAGTGCAAGCAGGGTGAAAATGGCCTAGATCATCTCAATATGCCATGAAGCACTTACAGAATGTGGAGGATAATTTGAAGGGGCTTCCACAGCCAAACGGGATATTTTAAGCATCAAAATAAATAATTACAGTAACAGATTATAATCAATTAAAAAAACCACAAATAATAATTTTTAAAGTCCATGCACAAATACTGATATAAATAAAAGTATTATTAACTAAATAAGAAGAGGAAGAAACTTTTCCTTGTAGTGAAATGCTAGCTGATCAATGGAGAAGGAATGAAGGAATTAGAAAATTACCATTTGGCGACTATCATAGTAACAGTTAATTCAGCCAAGAAACATGGACACAAGCTAGAGCTAGTGGGTGGGAAGTTGATAAGGAACAGGATATTACATAGTCTCAAAGCACCACCCCCAAATACTGATTGTGAAGAGAAAATGAGTAATTTTATAGTAGCAAAATCTGTTCGCTATGACCTTAAAAAGGTGATTGTGGTTAACATCTCTATTAAAATAACAAATATGCCTAAGAACTGTGTACTACCCAATAGGATGCAATGAGAAGAACATATCACTCCGTGATATTCCTAACAAAAATGCATAGCCTAAATGTAATTTCAAAGACATGTCAGACAAAAACCCAAACTGAGGGATATTTTACAAAATAAATGGCTTGTAATCTTCAAAAGCATCTAGATATTGAAAGTTAAGTAAAGACTGAGGAAGTATTCCAGATTGAAGGAGATTAATGAGACTTGACAACTAAATGAAACATGTGATTCTGAACTGGATCTTTTTGTTATGAAACACATCATTTGGACAAAACATAAAGGAGGCTCTATGGCTGTGGTGGTGAATTTCCTGTTTTGATGATTGATACAGGAGCTATCCCTGCTTTGAGGAAATATACACAAAGGGATCTGGAAATAATGACACATCATATTACTAATTTACTCTCAAAGGGTAAAACAAAAACCTCTTTGCACAATTTTTGCAACTTCTCTGTAAGTCTGAAATTATTTCAAAATGAACATAAAGTAAATGAAATAGTTAGAATGGTTAGAATACATAGATATGACAATAAGGAGACAGAGGGACAGATAGCAAAAGAGATGCCAACAGACCCTTAACTCAGGAACCAAACAGAACGAATCCTTTACCCTTTCACCTTCTTATTTTCACTCCTAAATGATTATACAGGAAAGTATGTGCAGTCACCCAGGGATGTTTCACATGCAACATAATTAGGAAAACTACAAAAAAATAATAATTCACATAATTAGGGAAGCTTTCAAGAAGGAAGGGAGAAACTAATTTAAAAATGCATTCACAGAACATAATAATGTATAAACAGGCTGGTCCCATTTTTTTTTTTCCCTCTTTATATAGCACTTTTTCTCAAAAGATTTAAAGCACATATCTTTTTCTACTTTTCAAGGAAATTGCGACAACTTTATGAAAGGAATCTCTGTACAATAACTTTATGAAAAAGGAATAATTTTGCATATTTAACAGATGGAGAAAATAAGAGATTTGAAAGTTCTCAACTTCACAAAATGTCTAAGTAGTAGAACCAGTATTCTAACTAAACTCTGTTTCATTCTAATTTAATTATAAAAGGGCACAGTTCACACTAAATTCTCTCCATGAACAATATCTACCTTCAGAATGGCATCTTGGAGCCATTTATCATAAATTTCTTCTTATTTTGCCTCTTTTTGTGAATGCATTTGTATTGAATTAGAGTAGACAGAGGACAATGTCTATTTCCAGTTTTGTTTCACTTTACCAGAAGTACACTAAACATTTTATAACTTTGGGCAAAAAAACTGAATACCACAATAACAGTGTGCCTCTGGAAGCAGTTTTGTTACTGGGTTTTACTATAACTATGCCATTGGTGTAATTATTTCTGGCTCTCTTGTTTTGTTTTTATTTTCTCTTTAAGAAATTGGTACTAGTTTTACATCTTTTCAGTAAGAGCACATTACTACCTCTATTTCCAATAGTTCGTTTTCTAAACCAAAATTCTTAGTAGTTAAAACATGGAAGCAAATTTTGAGCTTATCTTGACTACTGTTCTCCATGCCTGCTTCCAAACTCATTTTATAAGTGAGATCGGAACACCATGTCCTTATTGTTCATCCTCATTCTTACCTTCCAGCTCCAAAGCTTAGCAAACACTCATACATACACCCTATAGTATCTGCCTTTTAAAATATATAATTTCTACCCTACAAAAGACAGGATTCTCAAGTTCATATATTCTAATTCTACTGTCATTATAGAGATTATGAATCTTCTTTATTTTGACAGAGGAAATATGTATTTTAATAACACCAGCGTTGGCTTACAGACCACTTAGAGCAAGTCACAACTATCTGTAATTGATCTGACCTAGTTTCATTTTACAAATTAGACAAGAGACAGTGCAACCTGACAGCTCTTATAAGGATCAAACAAGACCCTACATAGTCTCTTCAGCAAAACCACCATCTCAAAATAGTACAGTTCATTTCTAGATCAGACTTGGCCAGTGGAGTGTATATATCTACACAAGAGATTTTGCACCAGATGTTCTGCTATTGTTGCTGATGTAGGCACAGAAAGTCAATAATGTGGATTAACTAGGATTAAAGTATTAATCTGATTATACTTGTGGCTCAAGTTTTCTAGGTACTTAAAACTGTTCTTAAGATTAAAGAAAAACCCAACAATTTAAAATGAATAGAAAAGAAAACAATAAATTTTAAAAATTTAAAGGTTAAAAGTAACTAAAAAAAAGTTTATTTTTATTTTATATACAGTAGAATGTATATACATGACCTAGACATATTTTCTTACCTCTAGTGATACATAAGACAATGTGTGACACAAATACACACACATATATATATCAATCACATGCACATGTGTCAAGTTTTCAGATAAATAAATGGCATAAGGAGATAGAGAATTATAAGAAATATCCAGAAGAACAGAAAGATATATAAGAATATGAGGGGGGGGGGGAAGGAATGTCAGAAAACAAAACTAAAAGATTTTCCTATTTTTCTGAGGTTTATTCTTTATTAATATTAAAAAAAAAATTCTTCCCAGATTACATTATTCCTGAAAAGAAATAGAGAAGCAAAATAGAGAACAGATAGAAAAGGGAAGTTTAAAAGATGAGAGAATGGAAAAAAATAAAATTAGACTAATACAAATGGTAAATAACGTGGTTTTTCTAATGTTTATTTATTTATTTATTTTTATTGTTTTTGGCAGAGAGAGAGAGAGAGAGAGAGAGATACAGAGACAGAGAGAGAACTGAACTGGGGGAACGCCCCAGTTCAGCATATGGGTCCGCACGGGCCAGGGCCGGGATTCGATCCTCAGTCCCCAGAGCTGCAAAGTGAGCGCTTAACCCACTGAGCCATCCCGGCTTCCCAATGGTTTTTCATTGTATGAGTAATTTGCCTAATGTAATGGCAGGTTATTTTCCCATTTTAAAATTATTAATTTTACATTTAATTCTGTGACATGCTTATTCATTCAAAACATAAGGTTAGAGAAAGTGATATGGATTTGGCAAAGATAGTAACTGAATGCATTAAAAAAATGGAGTTTTTCAAAATATCATAATTCTACATTTAAAAGATAATTTTCTAGATTATCTTCTATTTCTTTATTCCACATAAAACTTCTCCCTTTCTGAATTTAGATAGTAAATGGTCCCAAACCCCAACAAAAAACTTTTAACATTAATTAGAGCTCAATAAGGAGGATGAATACAAAATTAATATATAAAATTCAACAGCTTTCAAATAATTAGTTATAAGATATAATGGAAAGAAATTATTCAATTCCCAATAGCTGCAAAATATAAAATATTTGGAAATATTTATGTATTTATCTGAGGGGGGAATATTAAAAAAAATAACAGATCCTGTACAAATAAGCTTATAAAGCCTTACTGAAGGGCATTTAATAAAAATATCGGAATAAACAGAGAATCATCCCTGGATAGGATTATGTACATATAAATATGTCAATTCTTCCCACATAAATGTACAGAAATACTGGTAAGGTAATTCCAATTAAATTCCCATTTCCCCCCTACTGAATTTAGCAAACTATTTTAAAGTTCTACTAGAAAACTTTAAAAAGCAAGAACAATCAGATAGTTATTGAAAAAGAATAAAGAGGAAAATTTTGTGCCCTATACAATATTACATTTTCAAATAATAATGAACTAGACAGATCAATGACATGAAAAACTCAGGAAGGGATCCTAGGATAAACAAGAATTTAGCACGTTCAGTACACGTCAACACAATTTTATTAAATACCTATGTGGCAGGTACTGGTTAATAGGTATCTTTCTAGAAAGCAATTTGACAACATAAGAATTTCTAAAGAGTTTATAATCCTTTTTGATAGCAAATGCACTTCTAGAATTTTTTCTAAGGAGAGGTCAGAAATTATTTTAAGTATTTATACAAAGATGTTCATTACAGGGTTATTTCTAATAGTGGAAACTTGACAAAAATAATAGAATAAATTAATTATGGTAAATACATTTAATGGAATAATATATTAATATTATATTTAAAACATAAATATATATTCACACAACAGAGTACTTTATAGCAAGTAGATTAATGAACTATATCTGCACATACAATATGAGTGGATTACACAAACAATATTTTCAGTAAAAAGGACACAAAATGTATACACTTTATGATTCCATTTACATACATGTCATACACATAAAACAATTTATGCTGTTAGAAATCAGAATACCTTTGGGGAGTTGTCTAAAGGGCTGGAAGGAGTGAGCTGGAGGAAGCTTCTATGATTCTGTAATTTCTATTTCTTGATCAGGATGCTAATGACATTTTATGAAAAGCCATTGAGCTTATTACTTGTGCATGTTTCTCTATGTATGCTATGCGTCAGTCAAGTTTTTCAAAATTAATGACATGAAAAAATGTCTATAATATTAAAGTGGAAAAAAGTAAGACTATAAAACTGCATAAAACATAGTTTCAATTTTGTGAATAAAAAAATAGCATAGAAAAATTGCTAGAAGGAAAACAGGTATTTGGGGGTGTAGGTTGGGCAGTTGGGGAGAATTAAAGTGACCTAGTGGGAGATAGGAAAAGAGTATCCGGTATCTTATAAGAATATAATTTATTAGGAAAGCCTATCTTCAAGAAGAGAGGGTGTGTGGAGCAAGAGGATATGATTTTATGACAGGAAAAGCTTGAACCTGTTTAAGTTTGGATGGAAAAGAGTAGAGAAGGAAAGTACAGGAAATATATATAAAATGAGCAAAAATGCCCCTTAGCAGGCTGGTAAGGGTATGTAACAATAAGCAGCTCAGAAATGGGTCAGGAAGGTTTTGAATACAATATGTGCACAATGACACTTCTTTTTCATAGAGTTTTGCAAATTAATGTGTCAAAGAACTTGTCCATTTTCCTCTCTGTGTATATTTATTTGTACTCTTCCATGCAACCTTCAGATTATCATATTATCTGGATCACGTAATTATTATAACAGTTTTAGTCAGGAAATAACCTGTCACTTTAAAATACTTCAGGCCAAAATAAAGACTAGGTCAAGTGTAAGGACAGCAGGTCTGGTGGCAAGCAGCATTTCTAACACACACTACCTATGTGACTTGAGGCAAGTAATTGCACCTTGCTGTGCCTGAGTGGCCTCCACAAAAAAATAATGAAGATAATCAAAGGTTGATAAGAGGCTTAAATGAGATCATCTACATAAAATGCTTAACCCAACATGTGGCACAGAAGAAACCTTCAATAAGTATAAATTGCCATCACCACTTTGTTTTTAATCTGGGGGTAGAGTGTCTATGATGTCTTCAGATCTACAAATTACAAAACAACAACCTAGAACATAATAGGTAATGAAACAGCAGCCCCTAATTCACTGTAGGTAATCCTTGCAAAGAATATGCTTTCTCTCAACTTTTTATTTTGAAAAATGTTAAGCCTATAGAAAATTTGGAAGAATAGTACAAGGAACATCCTAGATTATTCAACTTCACCTATATTCACCATTGTTAAATTTTGCCATATTCTCTTTCTCTCTCTCTCTCACACACACACACACCCACATACACATGACCTGTGCTGGAGAAGCCAAGCCAAGACTAATTAGTTGGCTCACCACATAGAAGAGATAGAAGAGCGTATGTCATCATTTTTCCATGTGTACAAAAATGTCAGTCTTTTCAGACAACCTAATATTGGATAAGGTATGTTATGTAGTAAATAGTAAAGTTGCAATAATTGCAAGAACCAGTGGCGGATACAACTAGAGCAGATAAAAATATATAGTTTTGCAGTGTTCCCTTGGGAAAGATAAAGGGTCTCAGAGTTCTATTCTTTGGTCTATTAATGAGAAAGCAAAGGTTTTCATTAACAGGCCAGGAAGCCTGACAGATCTGAATGAAGGGCTTGAGTGAGACATGGTACTGAATGAAGAAACTAGCAAAGGACTTTGAAAAATATCCCTGAGTGTGCGCAGGCATTTCCCCCTTAGCTATACTAGACAGAACATTTCAGTGAAGTTTCTCCACTACCTTTACAGCACCCAAGTAAGTGGTCATGCATATCTGGTGGTGGATCAGAAAATCAAAAGGACACAAAGTACTTTGTCTCAAGTAATCACACATTTGAAAATGTATTCTATAGATTTTAAGTTGACCCATATGAAATTTTTTCTAGGTTAAAAAGGCAATATTGGCAATTTTATATATTCACATGTATTTGTTCAAGTGGGAAATGACATATGTATAAGGATAGTCACTGCAGTGTTGTTTACAAAAGAGGAAGTCTGGAAATAATTAAAAGTCAGTAGATAGGGAACCAGTAGAGTACAGCATGACCACATAATAGAATAGTATGCAATTGTCAAAAGAAAAAGAATTAAGACGCTCTCTATGCATCACCTGGGAAATTTCTTAAGATATACCGTTAAATGAAAAATGTATGGTATAAAATATTCACTATAGTAAACTATCTTATGTGTAAAAGTAGGGAGAAGAATAAAAATATATATTTGTATTTTCTTATATACACATAAAAGAAATTCTGGAAGAATATGCAAGAAATTAATATTAGCTGTTAATTGGAGGAGAGTATGAACTGCGTAGATGGAAGACATGTCAGAAGAAGATTTTTCAGTGTATCCATCTTTATGTGTTTGTGAGCTAATTATATAGGTTATCTAGTTATAAATTTTAAAGTAAAAATCTCTGGAAAGAAAAGTTAAGGTATTAAATGTTTAGATGGGGAAACAAATTGGGAAATGATTCTTGCTAGATCTTAATATCTGCAACAATGCAGTGTTCAGTTGAAATCATCTCCATGACAAGATACATTCTAGTGTTTACATGGTAGCTATTATTACTGATTTAAGATATAAATGATTTTGGGCATGCTATCTTTGTTTCACGTTAAGAAACACAATATCTAAAAAGACATTTTTAAAGAAAACTTTTGATTTTGAGATAATTATAGAGTCACTAAATATTATGTAGTTGCAAAAATAGCACTCTGTATTCTTCATCTGGTTTCCCCCCTCGTTAACCATCCCCAACTCTGGCAACCACTAATCTGTTCCCCATCGCTATAACTCTATCATTTGAGATTATATAATGTAATATTGTATAATATTACATTATACAATATAATATTATATAATGAAAATTGGCTTTTCATAATTTTTGTAAAATCAATCCCCATATTTCATCTTCCCATATGCTCTTTTTTTTTTGAGACAAGCTTTTATTTATTTATTTAATTGTTTTTGATAGAGAGAGAGAGAGAGAGATACAGAAACAGAGAGAGAACTGAACTGGGGGCATTCCCCAGTTCAGCACATGGGTCCGCACGGGCCGGGGCCAGGATTCGATCCTGGGTCGTCAGTGCTGCAAAGTGAGCGCTCGATCCACTGAGCCATCCGGGCTTCCCCCCCATATGCTCTTTTTAAGTCAAGGCTATTAAGGGATAATTTACATGTTATAATATTTACCCTTCTCAATGTGCAATTGTATAAATTTTTATAATTTTATTACAGTATAATTAATGTATAATAAACTGCCTATTTTCAAGTGTCAAATTTGATCAGTTTTAACATATGTATACATTAATGAAAGTATTGTCACAATCAACAGAATGAATATATCCATCACCCTGAAAAGTCTCTATCTCTTCTACCTTACACTCCCATCCCCAAGCTACCACTTTGCTTCCCATCCCCACAGGTTTGCAATTTCTAGATTTTGGAAAGGAATGATAGAGCATGTTCTTTTATTTCTCTTGGGAAAATACATAGGACTGGAATGACTGGGTCATATAATATGTATATGCTTAATTGTTTAAAAAAAATTGCAGAACTACCAAAATGGCTGCAGTATTTTACATTTCCACCAGCAATACATGCAAACTCCAATCCCTCCATATCCTCACCAACACCTGGTATGATCAGTAGTGATTTTAGCCATTCCTATGGGTGTAGTGTATCTCATTGTAGTTTTAATCTACATTTCCCTAGTAACTAATGACATTGACCCTCTTTCTGCATCCTTGTTTGCCATCCATACATCCTCTTGGATGAAGGGTATAGTCAAATCTTTTGCCCAATTTTTAAAATGGGGCTGTTTGTTTCTTATTATTGAATTTAGAGAGTTCTTTATATTTCAGACAGAAGTTCTTTATCAGGTATGTGTTTTGTAAATATTTTCTCCCAATCTGAGGCCTTTTCCATCTCCCTTTTAAAAGCATTGACTTTCTAAAAGCAGAAAATTTAATTTTGATGAAGTCATTTTTTATGGATCATGCTTTTTAATTTATATCTAAGAAAACTTTGTCCAAGGTGACAAAGCATTTGCCCCTATGTTTTCATTTATCAAGGTTAAAGACTGAGATCTTTTATTTATGTCTGTGTACCCAATTTGCATTAATTTTTGTACATTTTGTGAGCCTTATGTAGAATCCTAGGAAACATCTGCTCTTAGGGGCTGAAGTAAAGAGAAAAGCAGTTGGAAGAGAAGCAATGTACTGACACATAGAAGCCAAAGAGGAAAATGGCTGCAGATAAAGACACATTAAAGCAGAGATCATCAAAGTCTGCAGAGGACGTTCCATGGAGACGAACACAACAGACAGACTGAAATGAATAAATAAAAAAGCACGGGTGGTGAGGAATGACAGAGCTTTAAATCACTCTTTTGAAAATTTCAGCAATGAAAATGAAAGCCACACACAGGACACTGATTTTAAAGAATTTCTTGACTACAGAGAAGGACCAGGGAGAAAGAGTAAAAGAACAAGATATGAGATAATGGATGAAGCAAGGTTTGAGATGAGGTAGGATGAGACTGTCAAGACCACAGGTTACCTTTTGCAAGAAGGAAACAGGAAGTGATAAGGAAATTGATGAAAAACAGAGACATTTAGAGGTGGTGGCCAGGAAAGCTCAACGAGCTTGTTCAACCTTCCCGGCCAAGTAGGGGAGGAGGTTAAGATCTACTGGGGTTAAGAAAGGTGGGGGTGGAAGGGTTTGGAATTGGTGTTGTAGGTGAATGGTGGGTTGGGGATCAAATAAACAATGGGATTATCAAGGAGTTCTAGAGAACTCTCAGAGAAAGAATCTATGTTTGTAAAATTTAGTATTTGCTGCATTTCATTTCCTTGGCTGCTAAGAGTTCCAAAAATAAAAGACACAAATGGGCTGAGTGGTTCCATACTTCACTGAGAACTTTACTTCTTCACAACACCTACCCTCTTTCTCTCTCTTCTAAGACTTAAAACCTGTTTGGTACATAGAACAGGTATTGCAGTTCCACTTTACACATGAAGAAACAGAAGCTAAGAGAAAATGGCTTTCCCAGAATGCCTCACTAGCTAGGACATGAATCCCAATCTTTTGATTCTAATTCGTCATGAGAATTTCCAGTAATTTCCTTACTGCATCATGTTGCATTCTATCATCACCAGTCTTCGTGTCCATCCTTACCTTCAAACCTGGCCTCTGACAGTTTCTTAATTGGTATTCTACCTTTCCAATCCACCCACACTCACCTCCATTCAACCTCCTAAACCAACTTAGAGGCAGGAGTCTGCCAACGAGTCTGGTGCACACAAAGACTCAGTCTGCAAGCTGAAAAACCAACTCCCAAGCTGCAGCCTCGGTTTGCCATTTAGAGTGAACTCAGGCTTGAGTCTCACTGTTTTCTTAGGCTGCCCAGACATACCATTTGCAACAGGATAGAAAACAGCAGGACTATCCCATTTTAAATGGGACGTCTACTCAGCCTACTGACACCTTGAATTTAGCCCAGTGAGACCATACGTCCCATCCGAAACAGGACAGTACCATTGTTTTGTGTCCAGTTTAAAATGAACGTTTGGTCAGCCTACTTCTTAAGAGTGTCTGGTGAGGAAAGATACAAGGAATCAGGAGAGAGCAGCCACCAGAGCGTGAGGGAAATGACAGTTGGGGTTCTGGAAAACACCTCATGTAGGGCTGCAAGACTGGAACCAGTCAGAGCTTTGGGGCCATTGTTCCCTGCCCACCTCCTCCCTCCATCCAGCATTCCAAATCCCTCAAACTAAAACAAAGCCCAAGAGTCGCCCCTAAAAATCACCAATATATAATAAACTCTTAGAGCAAACCTAAACCTAGCACCTTTTGTTTTGCCCCGGGCGAAATCTTTGGTTCATCGTGTATTAGGCAATCAGTATAAAATCTTACAGTTGGGTGAGTGTCTGGTAGGAACATTGGTTATTTGTGAACACAACAGTTCTTTTTTTTTCTTTTTTTAATTCAGCTCCTTCTGACCTTGTAACAGTTTTGTTACTGTAGACTGTGATGCAAATTGAAGCATTTCTATTCCTATTTCAAAGTCTGCTGAATAAAATAAGTGTATGCTTCTCAAAGCAATTGACAGCCTAATGTTACACACTTAACTACAAGTCAACACCTCGTCAGATTATTTCATTATTATTTGACTAATCCATTTAAAAATTTATCAAGAAAAAATGTAATTTCCACCTCTCATAGTTTCTTTAAAGACAGATAATTCTAATGTTGCATATTATATACAAAGCAAGTCTAAAACGCAGCCTCAGTTTTTTTTTCTACAAATGTAGATCACTAAATTTTTAAAAAATGCATTAAAGTTAACATAAATAACATATAACTGTGCAGTTCCTCTCCTCATTTTGAAAGCAGGTCTCTCACAAACTAAATCATCCTAAAACCTGTATTTTTTAGTTTGCATTTGTTACAAAGTAATTATTCTGTTGTATAGCACCTTATATTCCCTAGAGTTAAACAACACTGTGAAACAGCAAAATCCTGTAGACCAGAATTATAGTGGTTTTTCTGCTTTTAAGTATTAAAGAAAAAAAAAAACTAAACTAAATTTAAGGTAAACTCCCCTCTTAAGAGCTTCTTCTGTTATATTCAAACCACTTTCACACAGTTTTTCTTAATTACACTACAGCTGTCTGGTAAGGCACAACTGACTACTTCCATCATGACAACAAACTGTACCCCACCATCCAAAGTTCTTGATTAAAAAGCAAATGTTTTTGTGAGCCCAGAGAAAACGGCGCAGCTGCCCTATTTCACGAGGCAGGCACCTCTACTCCATTCAGCTGTGAAGAATGGCAATGACTGTAAATTGTTCTTCCTGATCGGTTCCACAATAAAAACAAACCACACTACTTTCCATTTTTCAAAGCCAATTTTTTTAAGCCTCCAGTACATTAGAAACAAGAGTTGTGTCTTTCTGATTCATGGCCTTTGGTTTCTACATAAACGTCCCTGTATGCATGTAAAAGCAGGTCCCTGCAGGATACTCACAGAGACTGTATATATTAACTTACCAGATGTACCAGAAGATAGAAACGCCATCAGCCTACCTTTTAAAGCAAGATGCCATTTAAGAGCTTAAACTGCCTGTGACTAAAGGATGACTGTAAAGAACATACCGTATGTGAAGAGGCAGGCATTAGGTAGTTCATGAGAAAGCTGCAGTGTTCACAAAAACTGCAACAAATGGTTTTGAACTTGAGTTTTAATGGTCTCAGTTAAAATGCATACTGTGGAGTTAAGGTCAAGGCACACATCCGCATTTTCAACTAAAACACTTGGAATCTGATAACAACTAAAATTACTGACCAAATTTTGTTAAAAAACTTCTAAATGTCCCCAATTTACTCACTTGCTCAATCAATGTCCATAGTCAAAACTCGAGGTCTGCAAAGTATGAGGGCTCTCGGGGAAAAACATTCAGCCATAAATGCCTCTATTTTTTATATTGCATGGCTGGACATTTTCCAGACATCCCTTGTATATTCTCAAACACCTGTCAATTAAAAACTATTAGTTCACATTTCCTCTATATTAATATAAAGGTATAATTTAGTTATTTACAAACATGGGGCACTCACTGTACTAATATCTAATGCACATTCGAAAACATATGCACACACAGACAGATGCTTGAAAAGATGTGGAAAAATGGTTCATAAACATAAGTGTTAAGACTTTCTTTGCACACCTGCAGTGTGCCCTCTTGCATAGCTCCTGGGGTACTGCCTACCTCCTCCCCACCCTCCACGGAGACTCTAAGTGGGCCATGGTGAAAGTGAGGCCAAGCTAAGCTGTTTGTCTTCAGATGAAGTCTTTGATTGCTATAAATTTCTACCTTGGCCCTCAAGAAGATATTTTTGTGGAGACAGGATATAATCTAGTTTAGAACAGTTTCAAATTCTGACTCATGACTAGAGTGTTGCAATGCAACTTAAATGCAATCAAATATTATGGAGATAAAAAACAAGAAAATAGGAAAATTCATGATGGCTCAATGAGTTAAGTGCTCGACTTGCAGCCCCAAGGTATGAGGATCGAATCCCGGCCCTCACCCATGCAGACCCACATGCTAAACTGGGGTGTGCTTCTCAAGTGGGAAGCCCCCGGTTTGGGTCCCGGTTCACGGGGGCATGCCTCCCATGCAGGAGGCCCCCAGCCTGGTTCCCACCCTCCTCGGCCTCTCTGCCCACCTGTGTGAAATGAAACTGTCAAAAACTGATGACATACAACTATGGAGACTGCTTTGGGCCCTGTCCCTTCTCTCTGTCTCTCTCTGTCAAAAAGCAATAAAATAAATCTTAAAAAAAAGAAAAAGAAAAAGAAAAAGAAAATATTCAGATTTGTGAACCTTCACTTTTGGTGGCAAAACTGTTGGCATGAAGCTATGAATGATTCCTCTCTAACACAAGACAGCAGTCAATATCGCCTACATTGACAAATAGGTTTCCATCGAAAACAACACCCTGTGGCTGCCAGTGTTTGCACACCTACCTATGCTAGTCACCAGCCTTTCCGTAGGTCTCCTGATGCCTAATTTACCTTTCCAAACTATTCGATTCACAAGTTCATTCTTTCCAGAAACCCTAGCAATATGTGATTTCAGGCAAAGGAAGTTCTCGCCAAGTGATGACTCTTTGTTTTCACTTGGCATGCCTTATTTATTGAGTCTGTACTATTTTGGTAGGTTTTGCTAGAAGCTTGCAATACAATTATTCTTGTCCTCAAGGAACTAGGAAAAAAAAACTCTCACAAAAATTATACACACACACAAACATACCTCATACTCGCCTTCTTTCTCTCTGGCCATTTGTTCTCAGTCTCCTTCACAGGTTCCTCTTATTCTACCGCCTCTCGTATTCACCTAGGTTACAAGGCATGGGTGACTCATTTTATTGCACTTCACTTTATCGGCTTTATTGCATTCCACAGGTGTTGCCTCTTTTACAAACTGAAGGCAAGACCCTCCGCCAACAAAAAGATTACAAATTGCTTTATCGCAATATTCACTTCATTATGGTGGTCAGGAACCGAACCCACAATGTCTCCAAGGTGCGCCTGTATTTTCCTCTCATTCCACCTCTACAGGATCTTATCCAACACTATAACTCAAGACAGACAACATGTCTTTGACTACCAAAGGTCTTTCTAGAGAACAAACATGTTCTTGAGCTGCAGACCACGCTTCTCATACTGTCAACTGCTTACTTGATTTCTCCAACTGAATGCCCAAAGCACAATGTACCTCAACACTTAGCGAAGGGAACTCACTTTCTTCTCCAGAAAATTTGCTCCTCTGTTTGTATTTACTTTACTCCTTTAATGCATGGGAGTCATCATGGATTCCCTCTCTCAAATCTCGAATCCATTCAATTTCAAAGTCTGGCCAATTCTTCTTCTTTGATGCCTCTCACACTTGTCCACTCCTCTATGGCCATCACTGTAATTCCACACCCTCCGAACTGAGTTTTTCCCTCAAATTTCTGCCCTCCTTGACTTCTTACTCAACATCACAGCCAGAGTCACCTTTCTAAATACTCAAGCCATTTGCTTAAATAAGGAGAAGTAGAGGGTAGCTTGAGGAAAAAGAAAAGTCAAAGAACAGAGTTTTAAGGTTAGGAGAGATTTTATAATTTTATAAGCTGAAAGAGAGGAGCCTGTAATAAGGGAGAAATAAGAAGTAAGGTGATAAATAGAGCAAAGTCCTAGAGCATCAGGAAAGCTCAGGAGCCCTCGGGGACAGTCAGCTGTGAAGAAGATGAAGACACAGTTCTCTCTGAGGCAGAAAGATTATAATGATGGCTGGAGATGGGGGTAAGTCTGGTTGTGGAGGAAGGCAAGCTGAGGGGGCATATGCTAGATAGTATTACCTATTTCCTTGGGAAAACGATGAGGGAGATAGATGATTACTTCAAAAGGAGGGGGTTACGAGACCTGAGTTCCTGAGAAAAGATGTTCCAATTTGGAATAGTCCCTATGGATAATTTCAAAAGTAGCTGTTTAGGAATAAGCTTAAAAAAAAGTTAAAAGAGAGGCAAGTCATACTGACTGCTGAGCTAAGGCTGGAAATCATATGTCTGCACCTGAGTCAATCAGCACAGTAAGAGGAAAGCTAGTTGTAACAGTGGTGGGCAGGAGAAAGGGAAAGAGTGTGACCATGGTGCTAATTGGCTTTAACTCACCTACAGATCTAACACTCACCTCCATCCACTGAGCTCATTTTCCCCCAGTGCCATTTCATTCCTCTTCCTCTCCTGGAACCTGTGTTCCAACCACAATGAACACGCTATATACCATTTCTAGAACATGCCATGCTGTCAGAACTCTGTCTTAGGACATGCTACAACTTCTGTATTAATGTGCTTCCCTCTACTCCTCCCAACTTCCCTCTACTATTAATGGAAACAAAAAGGAACACTCCAGAATAAATTTGGACAACAGAAGCAGGCCACCATGACAATTAGCTGGGTATACAGTCAGTACTCTACAAGCATCCGATTGGTGAAGAGGTTGTACGATACGTAGGAAAAACCCATCGTATGAGGAAAGCTGGTTCTCTAAGGCATATAAACAGAAGGATACCTTCATGTTTCTCCCTCCCTGCCCTGTGCAATGAACTTGTATATCATTTGTGAGGTCCTTCTTTCCAGAACTGATTCACTCTAAAACTTAAAATTCAATAGTTAAAAGTTCTCTACATCTTAAGAAACAAACAACAACAATAACAACAGCAAAAAAACAGACTTTGGAGGACACTTGTTTTCTGAGATTTTTGTGGACATTAATGCCACTTAAGTCTCCCTAATTGGCAGAAGCAAATAAATGTAGTTTTCACTAAGAGTTTCCATCTCTACAACTACTTTCTTTAACGTGTAACTTGGAAAGACAAACGAGTACCTGGACTCATTTTGACTGGTATGCTCAAATGTGCAAAATACAAGCACAAAAAAACTACATCTGGAAAGATGAACGAAAAGGCACATCTGATCTTGGTGTTTCTGCTCCTTTCTTCATTCAGAGTTCACAAATTCACATGCACTGGCCCTTTTAGTCACTATCCATTCTTGTCCCGTCCTTTGAATCATCTCTAGCTAGTACCACAGAGATGTACAATACTAATTACTGTATTTTTTAATGTAGAAGACACCCCCATGTATAAGACAACCCTTACTTTTCTAACCCAACATTAAGAAATCAATACATGGTTACTCCTGTGTATAAGATGACCCCCCAGTTTTTGGTCTAACAATTATAGACCAAACTACCATCTTATACATGGAAAAATATGATAGCCACTTATTCATTCATTCAGTAAACATTTACTGATCTACCTAACATGTTATGGACATTAAGGACATTATAAAGATGAATAAAATAAGAAGTTTACAGTTTGGGGAAAGAGAAAAACATGTATAAAAGTATTAAATACAGTAAGTGTTAATATGTAGGCATCCCTTTATGCAATAAATATCAACCATCTAATATACAGGGTCCGGTAGAAGTAATGTCCCTTTTTCAGTAGTATAGTATAAACAGACATGTTGTCTTAGTAACCGTAGCAACCAAATAAAAGATTTGGTATAGATTACCAGCTCATATAGAAGGGGTGTTACTTCTGCTGGGCCCTGAATACCTAGCACTAGGTACCGAGGATTTAGCAGTGAAAGAAACAAGAAAAAAACAGACAAAGACAACAAAATTGTCCTCAATGAGTTTAGTGAACAAATGAGCAAAGAAAATGAAGTGGACAAGGAAGGCAGCAAGCCCTCCAGACCGAGCTGAGAGCAATCACGGGCCTTTTCCAGAAGCTGCCATGACCTGACTGTGGAGGATGAACAGAAAAGGTATGGGCAGGATAGCAGGGTGGTTGGTCCAGGAAGCAAATAGCACGGGCATGTGAGAGAACAGGGTGTGGAGTCAGAGCAACAGAAAGACTTGCTCCAGCAAGAAACCCAAAGGGAGAAAAGCAACCTGAAACCTTGTAGGGAGAAGTGAGGAAATCCTGCTCCCAACACGAGGCTGGTAAAAATGTGCTTTCTATTTATGGGAAAATGAAAGCTGCTTTTCTGTTTCCGTTGTTTTCCAGAGATACAGAAAAATAAAATTGTATGTGCAATGAATTTGACCAAATCTTCAATTTATATTTGGTAAATCCGCCAGGGTACTAGGTGTAGAAAAACAATAAAAAAATTAATCAACAAATAAGCAAGCAAGTACAATTAAGAACCAAGAAAACAAACAAACTTCTAAGTTATTATCTGCTGGATTTCCAATGGGGGAAAAATAATTATAATAAAAAAGCCCATAGTTCACTTTCATATTCAGAGTACAATGTATGTGCTACACAAATTTATATTTACATATCTAAGAGAGAGCAAATTACTACAACACGAAAAAGCATGAAGGGGAAAGAGAAAGCATGTCTTTCAGTAGGAGAGGGAGGAGGGCATAGAGGCTGGGAGCTGGACTGCCTAGGACCTCCTCTCAGCCTGGCCTCTGGCTAGCTCAGCAATTTTGGGCGAGTTTCTTAGTCTGAGCTTCGTCCTTTGTAATACAGAGGCAGAATCATAGTATCAACCTCAAAGAATTATTTGAGGGTCAGACTAGTAAATACATGTAAAGCTCTTAAAATGGTACTTGGCACCTAAGCATAAACTGTTATTGTGTGTGTGTGGCCGGGGTGGTTATTGTTTTTATGATTTGGAGCTGAGTACCATAGAATCCATATTAGCTGTGGCTGGTTCCTGGAAAATTGTTTACCTTCTTATTAAACTATATTTAAATGCTGCTTTATTTATGAAATAATCCCAGCTACTAATACTCTAGAGTTGAAACTTGAAATAAGCATGCTTAGTAATGCACACTGTTTCATCCAACTTTTGGTTAAGAGCTTAATTTCCTGGAATGTTCTCTATTCACAATAAATAGAAATAGCCAGCTCTGAATCAACACACCCATTCCATTTTTTTTAAGGTGAAAGGATTTGAAAAGGCAGAATGTGAAATGGCTACCTAGATTTCACCAGGCCAGAGGTTCTACGAAAGCAGAATTGGCAAGTATGCTTATAGAATCCACCAGAATATCAATTCCACCTGACTACATATGTTTCCATGAGGGCAGGAACTTTTGTTGCATTCACCAATGTATCACCAACCTCTAGACCTGTGCTGGAACATGGCAGAAGCATAGTGTTTTTGAATAAATGAACAATATGGTTTGAAATGAACTGTCCAAATCTTAAATAAATGATTAATTACACATCTGTAGGAAATTACCTCTATATTTAGATGATGAAAAGAGAAATATTAGGTAAGTTTTCAAACAATCACACCTTTGAGCTTTAGATGAGGTGCTGAGTTTATTCTCAACGCTAACCAGCTCACCATATAAGGAATAAATCAAGTACCTTGGAGTTCTTGTAGGTGTGCCTAAAAAGGGTTGTATGTTTTAAAGCAAGGCAGCACCTGCACAACTTAGAAGAATAAATTCAACAAGAAGCAGTTATGAATCTATAAATTATAAGGCTTTGGGGGTTCTTTTATTACAAGTAAAAGCGTTTTCTGGACTTGCAGCTGGTGTACTGTTTCTGAACTGCATGAGGACTTATTTTATTCATGACAAAGTTTGAAACCTGAGGCAATATCAATTTATTAATCAGATGAACTTTAATGTTAAACAATAAAAGTTTTACTTCATAATATAAATTGTTGGCCTGCACATATAAGTAACAAATAGTATGTCACTGGGTTTGCGTGCAATAAGCAGTAACTTGTAGCAAAAAAAATTTGAAAAAAATTGATTGGATTTCGCTACCAGACAAGTTTTGCTGCTTATTGCAAGGCTCTCTTATAATCTGATGTCTTGGCACAATCACAGTTTTATTAAAATGAGAAAACTCCTACCTCTGGGTTCTAACTGCCATATCTAGATCCTAACATGAGTCTATCCTCCAGAAATGACCAGAAGATTAATTCTGATTAAAGGTTCTATGCCTGGACACCTTCCGAACAGCCCTCATATGTCATACATGTAAAACACATATGTTATACACACAAAGTACTTTCTTAGTTAAGAATTTAATAAGTATTCAGAAAGATATTAAACGGGGAAAAGATAATTATTTCTAAAATTTGGGGTAAGACATTTTATTTCTAAAATTTCAGATTGACATATGTATGCTTATTAAATGAGCCTGCCTACCAGTCGAACTCACCCTCCCCCAACTGAATCTATAGGAAATTCACATCAACCCTCTTTTGATTCCGCAAGTACCCTGTGGTCTGCAGTACTCCTCTCCAGTGTCATCTCCCACTTACACCCTCCTACAGCTCCTGTTCCCTCAACTATTAGGTTAAGTGTTGCTGGGTATATAGCACCCCTCGACTTCCCACTTTACTAACTTTTTAATGATATGTCTCCCCAGCTGACTGAAAACCATGTGGGCGAGTGACCTTATGTGTCTTGCTCACCACTATGTATCCCCAGACCCCTAGCACACTGCTTGGCATAGGGTCAGAGCTCAATAAATACTTATGGAACATATATGTGCGTTCTCATTCACTCACCCAAAGTTATTGCCCATAACAGGAATGTGAGCTTTTTAAGGCCAAAGAACATGCCTCAGTTATAATCCTCAGGGCAGGCCTACTTCAATCTCTGACACAGATAGAACTCAAGAAATGATTGATAAAAGATGGCAATTCAATAACCAAAGTAATTTTCAATTTTAAAAAGCAACTTTTAGAGCTTTAACATTAAGCTATACATATTATTAAACATGCTTAACATAACTGATATCTTTATTGTATGATTTTAAATAAGAAAATGTCAAAAATAGAAATTTCATCTAAATTAGAAGTTTTTCTAAAGACTTATTTTTGTTGTTTTTGACAGAGAGAGATACAGAGACAGAAAGAAGGAGGAGGGCCCAGAACAGTCTCCATAGTTGCACATCATTGGTTTTTCCACATAGTTTCATTCCACAGGTGGGCGGGGCTGCACAGGGCAGGAACTGGGCCAGGGTCTCATCCCGGTGAGAACTGAACTGGGGGCACTCCCTAGTTCAGCATATGGGTCCGCACTGTCCGGGGCTGGGAATCGATCCTCGGTCCCTGGGGCTTCAAAGTGAGCG
>PVKE010017524.1:0-30642 GCA_004027555.1 Craseonycteris thonglongyai
GAGTGATTGGTCACAAATTTCAGGGTGATAGTCTAAAGCAGGAGGCAGAGGGACATGCTATGCTTAAGGCTAGGGGCTGTGGAAAGTGATTAAATAAAAGGGTTGAGACTAGACTCTAAGAAGAAGTTAAAACTGGGGCACTTGAGGGGGTCTTCTATTTGGCCCACATCACAACTGCCTTCAGGAACATGGGCCCTAACCGTTTGTGGGGAGACATCACCCTTGCTCTTGATCCTTGGTTTCCCTAAACTACCTGGAGAATGTGTGCCAGCTTCCCCTCAAGAGACCCATTATTGCTCATTTAGAAATGTATGGGGACCTATTTCAACTTGCAGGGGAAGCAATAAGCCCTTGGTCCCCTGGGAGCTGACATGACTATTTTCAGGGTTCGAAGCTCCCTTTGCCTGTTTTAGTAAATCACTGAGGGGTTTTCCTAGGCGAATTGAACCCCCATATAGCTTTTAAAAGAAACAAAGCTGGGTCATTAAATCCCAGGACAAAGAAGAAAAACGAAGAAGCCAAAAGAATGTTTAACTGATCTGCCAACCTGATTTGGATATTCTCAGGGTTACCTGATGTCTCTCAAATTTGGGGAGGAAGATGGCTTCAGGGGGAACCCACTCCCCAAACATAGCTCTACAGTCGACTGTGAGTGGGCCAGACACCAACAGGCAGCCATTTCCGCCAGGTAGGCTATAAATTCAACCTTTATTACCTTTTATTATGTTGTTTCAACAGACTCTTAAAGACAGCACAATGCTCGGTTGATAGCTGCACTAAATCTCTTTCATTTTCTCCCCATATTATTTTCGCTTCCTGGATTTTTTTTTTTTCCTCTTTCTCCCTTCATGAGTCAAATTTTATTGGTCTTCTCTAGAGAATGGCAGTAGAACAGAAACATTGTTTATGATTGGAAAACAAAACCCAACAACCCCCAAACCCCGAAACCAAGTAAGCTGTGAATGTGTGTGTAACCTATATATGTATACATTTTATTTGTGGATATATCAGAAAAGCAGAGCAGGAGTATAAATCCAATTATGGCTAAATGAGGGTGGGAGGATTGGCAGGAATGAACTTAAGAGCAATTTATTGCCAAGATATCAAAAGGCTGAAATGGAATGAAAATAAACTAACGATCACAATTTTTAAAAGCCCTGCTTATAGAACAAACCTTTTTAAGGGCTAAAATGTAGTTCTAAGGGTACTGTGAGATAGGGAAGTGAGTCAGAGAGGCAGTG
Organism: Craseonycteris thonglongyai; assembly: GCA_004027555.1. NCBI lineage: Eukaryota > Metazoa > Chordata > Mammalia > Chiroptera > Craseonycteridae > Craseonycteris > Craseonycteris thonglongyai. The sequence continues at coordinate 1,242 of PVKE010017524.1, forward strand.
GGAAGGGAAGAGAAGGAAAGGGAAAGGAAGAGGAGAGGAGGGGAAGGGAAGGAAGGAGAGGGAAAGGAAGGGTGGGAAGGGAGAAAGAGAATGAGAATGAGTTAGGAAAAAGCAAATGCTAGCATCTTTCTGTCTGAGCTCTAAATTAAGACTCAGAAGCATTTTCAATGCATTTGATGAACCAGTTATTAAGCAAATATTGAACAGTTATCTTCAACCAGTTTTTTTTTTTCCTTTATTGATCAATTACTAATGTCTCTTAGGGGATTGCCTACCAGGTGCCTGTTTCCTTAAGAGCCATCCTTAACTGTGACTCACATATGTATAAATTCCACTCCTCCCCCAACTCACACAGCAGGTGTTGACAGTCACCTTTCTTTGAAATCCCCTTAACCTACCTACCCTCCACTTATCCTTAAGGAGTCAACCGTTGCACCTCGTTCTTAAAACAGCCCCACCACTTTGATCTTTCTCTGAGCCCACTGCCCTCTGTTCATACTGTCCCATGAGGCCTCTGGTCCACCAGCCCTAGAAGGCATTTTTCGTCTTTGTACCGTCCCTTCTTTTAGATCTGATTTTCAGCACTGTGAGGACGTGGAATCGTGTGCAACCTTGAGTTAGGCTGCCTTGTACAAAGCCTGGAAGTATCAAGTCTTCCCTGGGTGAGCACCAGCATGTTGGAATTCCCTGAGAATCACTGTTCCTTCATCTGTCCAATGGGGGGAACCCCATACATTGTGACATTGTAGCAACAGTTAAAAAGTGCTGGTTCTGCCTTGTTGTCCAACTCTATGCCACTTTCTGGCTAAGGGCCAATACACTGAAGTTGCCTGACTCATTAGAAAAATAAATATACCCACTCTTTGGAACATCGTGAAGTAGATAAATACAGTGGTTATAAGCTCAGATTCTGCAGCTGGACTTGATGGATTCAAATACAAACTATACCACTCACTACTGTACAATTTTGGCCAAGTTGCTTAACCTCTCTTAGCCTCTGTGTTCTCATTTGTCAAAGATACTGCCTAGAGTTCATGTAATGATTAAATTAGTTAATTCAGGTATAGTGTTTAGAACAGTTCTGGACATAGGCGAAAGATTTAATATATGCTAACTAATATTATTGTGATTTAAATGAAATGATACACTTGAAAGACCTAGGCACATAGTTGGGGCTCATCATTTAGAAGGAAAAGTCTTAACACTCCTAGGGACAAAGTCTATTAGCCAGATAACACAGGGGATGGGAATGCAATTTTTATCTCCCATGGTTAAGGTGAATGATGGATCTCACCATTACCAAGTGTTTGCTTTTCATTTGTATTCCTTGTGCTTCAATACTTTGTTCAGGTAGAACACCCCATCAGACCTGTGCCCCAAACTTGCATATATACCACATAGGAAATTGTCCTTGTTTCTAACGAGGAAACCAGCTCTTTAAGCCTTGTAAGAATTGCCAAACAGGACTTCCTGCTGCACAGTTTCATTTACTTGGCATCTCCTTTGGAGAGGCACCGGTACCATGTACAGAGTGGGGAGCTGACGAGACAGACAACTGAAGGAGAAATACTGAAATGCATTAGCACCTTTCAGAGGATAGCAATGGACTTTTTCTTTTAACAAAATGAATTTTAGAAGTTAGACAAACTCCTTGCCTTTAGATACTTAGACTATGTCAGAGATAAACAATAAAATCTTACAAACCATCTAATCCTACAATGGCATAGTTCCAGTTGATTGATAGCAGCTGCTAGGAGCAGTAAAGTGAGAATGATTCTGAGGCCACTACCCAGCTCAGTGGGACAGTGCTGTAATCCATTAGTGATGTCTGCCATGGACAAGCAGTTAGTGTTGAATTAACTTGCTATGTTCTTTCTATTCCTGATCTAGTTCAACTTCTACAGATGGAAAAACTTAACTACTAGTCTGATGTTTTTAAATTCCCTATATTGGGAAAAGAGAGGTTTAGATTATATTCATTTTTAAATGCCATTTTAGTATATGCAAAATTTTCTGAGATATAAACACTGAATATAAATAAGAATGAGTTGTGTATTTTCGGCAAGCAATTGTATATGGCTAAATAGATTTTAAGAACTCTTGAATAATGTCTGATTTTTTGAATGCTTTAAACCATGTTTTTTTCTATTCCATTGGTAACTTTGTTTCCAATTTCTACCACCTAGAAAACCTGTAAAAATAGCTTGATACTTGTTAAAGTCTTTACTAATCCTAACATATTAAGATGTCCAAATAAATTAGATTTTTTCTAGGAATTTAGAAATAATCATAACAAGAAAAACATATATGATATTCATGGACAGTCTTATAAGAGCTTTAACTTAAAGAGAAACTTTTCAGGTAGTTCAAGGATTCATAGATTTTCGTTAAAATTTTTGTCGTTGACCTAACAGCAATATTACTGATGGGATTTATTTTTTAAATCACTCTTCCTTAGATATCTCATTTCATCCTCATATTGGCTCTGTGAGAGAGGCATAGAAAGTAGATTTATTCCCATTTAACAAAGAAAAAACTGAGCTTCAGAGAGAATTGGTTGGAAATACCAATTAAATAATTCTCTCTCTCTCTCTCTCTCTCTCTCTCTCTCTCTATTTTGTGAGGAAATCAGTGATTGAACAAACTAATGTCACTGATTTGATCCAAAATCTAAGCCTACATCTCTCCCATCAGTTCTAATATTCCTGGACATTAAACAGGTATAAGTCAAATTGCAAAATGTTAAATAGTAGGTGGCAGGCACCGAATTCTAGTATAATTGAATGGAGAAAGTTACTTTTGACAATGGAATCAGAAAAATAGTCATGGTTTAGAGGGACTGAACCTAATTTTCAAAATTTGATAAAACATAAAGAAGGATGTGGGGATTAATAATATTCCCAAAGAAGTTTCTGGAAAGTGGCATAAAATCTTTATCTTGAAATACCATACAAGGGGTGGTCAAGAAACTCACAGAATGAAGGAGAAGAAGGGTTAAAAACAAAACAAAACAAAACAAAACAAAAAGACTTTTCTTATTCAATGTATTCACCCTTAACCCTAATACTCTTTTCGGATCTTTCAATAAGTTTATTTATTCTGTTGGCGGGGGGGAGGGGGGAGGCGGGGGAGATGTTTTTGCCCTCAAGTTGCAGCTTTAACCTCTTCATCATCTGTAAATTTCTTCCCTTGAAGTTGTTTTTGGATATTTAGAAACAAACAATAATTAGATGGAGCCACATATGGACAGTAAGGAGGGTGGTTTAATATTTGGAAGTCACAGTCATGAAGAGTAGCCAAGGCAACATCGCTTTTGTGCATGGACACATCGCTGTACAAAAGCAGCGCCCATTTGATCCATTTTCCTTTTCTTTTCTCCTTCACAGAGTCTTTTAACTGTTTCAGCAGACTGGAATTGTCCTCTCCAGTTATGACATCCTTATCCTTGTAAGTGATCAGCAGGGTACCCTCCATATCCCAAACAACAGTAGCCATGATTTTTCCAGCCGATTGTGACACTTTGACCTTCTTAGGGGGTGGTGTGTACTTTTCATGCCACTGCAAGGATTTCTGCTTTGACTCAGGCTCATCATGATGAACCCAAGTTTCATCTCCAGGGACAGTCTAGTTTCAAACCTCTTCTTTGTTGTCTCCATAGAGGGCCCCAAACTGTTGTGAACAATCGACTCAGTGTTGTTTTTGAAGCAGTGTGAGCATTCTAGGTACCCATCTTGTACTGACTTTTGACATCCTTAGATGCTGATGGACAATATTCAGAATGGTTGTAGGTGATACTCCAGTCTTTTCTGCAAGCTGCTTTTTATTCACTCTGGCATCTTCCACTACCAGTTTTCCATTTTTTTGACAATGTCTGAGGAAGTGGTCTCAACAGGGCATCCTGGATGGAGGTCGTCTTCACTTGACTCTCTACCTTGCTTGAAAAGGCTATGCCACTTTTAAACCATGGATTTCCCAGGGCAACAACAGTCCCAATGAACTGCTAACATCTCTTTCAGAATCGCTTGAGGTGTTTTCCCTTGTTTTGTGAGCAACTTAATGACAGCACAAATTCAATTTTATCCATACTTAGGGTTTTCTTCATGTTTGACATGCTTCTTAGGTGGTATCTGAAAGAGATGTAAGTCAGATGAAATTTGATACATATACTAATAACAGTCCCAATCATGCCGTATGCACTCATACTCCCACCTCTCTGATAACTCCTCATTCCACAAATTCCTTGACCACCCCTCGTATAATAGAGAAACAAGATACTGCACAGCTCCCTTGGAGTTAAACAAATGAAAGGCGATTTCTGACACCTCATGTTTCTTGGTTATTTTAAAAACTGACATGCAGCAGCCATAAGAGTGGCTACTGTAGGCAGTGACCCTGCTCAAGCATACCTGCAGTTTGTAGTGACAAATGGAGCTACTTGTTTCTTCAAAGAATTTGTTCTTTGCCATTTGCTAGATGTGTTACTTAAGCGTATGATTTTTCTCCTAGACCTTTCACACCCCTTTTTCCTTTTTGCTTATTCTTCCTGGAAGAAACAGTGACATCTGGGGTTGGTGTGAGAATCATCAATGTGCACCTGGCACATACAAGCTTTCAGCACCTCAGTTTTCTTCCTCGTGTCTCACAGTCAAAGGTACCTATCTGGCTCAAGACAAAAGAAAATATTTGATTTTCCCTAAGTAGAACCAAGACTGTAAATGAGATTATCACTGCTGAAATTGAACTGTATGTGTATATGTGACATGGGGTAGAACATTTCATCAATTTCTAACACTGCTCAGTTTGAAATTTAGGGTAAATCCACAGGAAAGCATGTGAGTGACTTAAATTAAATCAACCCTGGTAAATTGCTCAGGGATTGCGATGCTTTACTATTAAAAAAAAAATTATTTTAATTCCCCAATAGTTTCCAGCTAGATCTGTCAGAAGGTTTTCTCTAGAAATGTTACTACATATATATTTAACGAGTATGAGGTAAGGGGTACAGCATGATATGCATGAGAAGAGATAATGCTTATAGGTTCTATTTCATTGACTAAAACTTAATTCTTAATTATTTTTGTTAAAACTTATTATGAACTCAATGGAGTGAGGTAAAAAAAAACAAAACCAAAAACTGCAAGTTTAGGATTTCATGAGGTAAAAAAACATATACATATGTACCTTTACCTATGTCTGCACTTATTTATATATGCATTCATTTATGTTTTCAGTAATAAATGGTGAGTCTGCCTACTGTATCAAAATATTTTCTCAGTAAAGACTCATAAAACAGATGAGATACTATGTAAATAACATGTCATTTAATACCATACACATGGATGTATCTAAATTATGGATAAGTCATTTCTATTAAGCTCTCTTATCATTGCCTACCCCACAACTTTTTAAATGCTATATGGATTTTGCTAAATAAAACATTTTTAATAGCATGTATGGAGGCTTATTTCAGGCAGCAGGCTATAGTTTTAGAAATGGACTGCTACTATTAATCAGTGTTCTTTGGATATAGATGTTCAATCAGATATTAGAATAAACCTTCTCTTTAGAGAAGTAACATGCTGGCCTACCGTTATTTATTAACAAACACTGTGCCTTGAGAGGCTTATCAGATAGCATTAGGACCTTAGTAGAAACTAAAAACTTAAGAACAGATCCTGTGTCTCTGGGATGATGGTGGAACAGAAAAGCTACCTACAGAAGGGCAAGTGGTTGGTTGGAGTGGAGGCTGGGATAGTGTTGATTGTCTGACATGAAATAGAAATGAATAAGGGAAGAGGAGTTGGCCTTGGAGTTAGAACCAGGTGATGGTCACAGGTACCCACCAGGTTCTTTCATTTAAATTTATAAGTATTTTTGAGTATATACTACGTAAAATGGTATATGCTTGTATGTAACAATCATAAATGTGAAAAGCAGAGCCCTTGCCTTGTAGTTTACGATCTAGGCATTTCTTCTAAAAGTGTGAGTCTTGTAGCAACAGCAGTGTATCATCTAAGAACTTTAGACATATCCAATCAGAAACACTGGAGTGGGCCTGGTAATCTGTGTTGGAATAAGCTCAGCTGGAAATTTTGAGAACCACTGGTCTAATGGAATATGTTTTGTAACTTTGATCCATCAAATCTATCCTGTCATAGAAAGTGTAATTGGGAAGCAGAGATGAAAGGGACAGGATAGGTATTGATCAGTTTCCTTAGTTTTGTGCTTATCTCATTACCTGCACAAGTCATTTGGTATAATACTTCTGTGACGTCACCCAGGGCCTGGAACCCCAAACTTTTCTTCCCACCAGAATTACTGAGGAGCTGTTTATTATTCATTTATTCACCCCACAAATGCTTGTGGAACATTTGTATTAGGCACTGTTCCAGGCATTTAGATGCAGTGGCAAAAAACAAAGCCTTATCCTTGCTCTTCTGGAGTTCAGGGTCACAATGAGATCTCAGAATATAACAGTTTCAACAACAAAATAGCCATGAACATCACAAATGAAGAAAAGATGTTATGAGACAGAACAGTCTGTGTGTGTTGAGGTTCAGGCACAACTGAATTGGAGTCAGGAAGTACCTCCCTGAAGAACTGATGTTGAAGCTGAGCTGAAGGATGAATACACCTTATCCAAGAAGAGAGACTAGTCCTATGCAAAGATCACGAAAGAAGCAAATCCTCAACATATTCAAGGAACTAAAAAGAACTAGCGCAACTGAACTGCAGGGAACATAGAAGAAGGTGTGTCTCTTGAGATTGAGGCTGTAGAGGTTGGTAGAGACCAGAGCATACATACGGCCCGGGAGGACACTGTGAGCAGGAAGACGATTCAGTTTATGTTTGAAATGATTGCTATGGTTAAAGTGATTAAAACAGAGCCATGGAGAAAAAGTGATTAAAACAGAGCCATGGAGGCAGGAAGACCACCTTGGAGGAGTTTGCTGCTCTACTGCCTAAGTAATTGGCATCAGTGTGGGGAGGGGCTAACAGGTAATATTGTGGCTTAAGAAGCAGGACTTCTGCCTGGAGAACAGGCTGTCACTCACTGGAATGGCTTTCAAGCTGTTGGACCTCAGAGAGCCACCCCCGTCACCACCCCCGGACTTGACAACTGACTAGAGAGAAGGTTGTTCACTTACATGGTCCTCTTTCAGAGACAGACTGAACTCTCTTCTCACAGGTGCCGCAATCTACTCTTACTCTTAGTTCCTTTTTTCCCCCCTAAGTGTTGCCCTCTCACAGTTCTTTTAAAGTACAAATCTCCTGGGGAATTAAAGCTCTGAACAGCCTTTAATAATGCTGAGCACTTCAGTTCCCTCCTGACAGAGGCAGGTGACAAGGTTCCTCTGTTAGGATGCTAAATGCTCCCATGTGACCTTACTTCCCCTCTGACCCAAGTCAGGACAAAGATGTGACATGACTGACACTTCTTACCCCACACATGCCCCTGGTGACAGGAGGTTGACTCATTCAGCAGCCTTCCCCCTGGGGTGCCCAGTCATCTCTCCCTGAGGAGCTGACAGCAGCACATTGGCAATGCTGACAAATGACTCATTTCCAGCCACATAAAGTGGCTTCTATCTTCTCTTTGCTGAAGTCTCACAGATTCCGTCCTTCACCCTTTGCTTTCCTGACAGCTTCTCTCCAGCAGTGCATTATGATACAAATCACACTTACTATGCCAGAGTGGGTCTGGCACAATTAAGTTCAGGTTTCATCGCAGAAGTTGATGTGCTGAAATGACCCGGCTTGGAGTTGTGCCTCTTGTGGGTCTGTAACTTGCATGATAGAGACCATGAGACCTATTGTTGTCTCCACCATACAGTGCCTCCCCAGCATGGGGAACAAACTGTCCCCCTGCATTTTAGGTCTATTGGATCCTGGGGTGCCACCATGAACTAAGTCACACAAGTCAACGGCCACAGTACTAGCTCATATTCCTTCCCTACTTCTTTCCCTCATAGCCAGTCACCAAGTCTCCTTCTTTTTGTTGTTTTGGCATCTCTCCAGTGCCCCGGGTTTACAAGGTCATCACCTTTATTTTAGAACATTTCAAAACTCCTTCATGTCATTCAGTCTCTAGTTCTGCCCATGTGAAACAATCCCCCAATTACTCATAATTGTTCTAAAATCTAGATTAGTTCATCCACATTCATTGTTCTTAAGCCTCTGGTAGCTTCTCACTGACATGAAGTTTTGATCTTGCAATGCAAGGATCTCTCTAACTGCCACTCATGCCTCTCTGCCCTATGCCACCTTGCCCTGAATCCTATTATGCCCCCCAGGTGCCATTTTACTTGAGTTTACCTCCCTACATCCTATTCTTGGATTTCTTTATTTTTCTCAAGTTCATTCTTACCTGGAATACTTGGTTTTTGGTTTTCTTTGTTTTCATCCTACAGGTCTTAGTTCACCTCCAAGTAAATTGTCATGACATACCATCTCAAAGGACTAAGTGCCCCTTTCTGTGATTCAATAACTGTGCCCCATCTATCCTTCCATGAATCTCATTAATATATTGGTTCTTCTTTTTTGTCTTCTACCCCACCCCACGGAACTATGACCTCCTTGAGGACACAGCTAATGCCTTAGGCAACTCAGTACACCCAGGACACATTTTAGCATCTCTCACCCCATTTAATCTTTACAACAAGCCTATAAGAAGTAATTTTAACCAATTTTACAGATAAAGCATTTGCCTCAGGGAGGTTGAGTAACTTGCTTGTTTTTATGTTGTTAGTGGAAGGTACTGTAGTACCTGTGTATATGCCATGGGGAATCTACATGAATTTGGGTACAAAATGGTTATAATTATAGAGCTAGACCAGGAAGGATCAGAAAGAAGTTGTCAGTTGAAATGTGGTAATTGGAAAGGTTATTCCATGCACAACAAAGCATGTGTTCCTACGGGTTGATATAAACATAGGTGCAGAGACATGAAAGAAGGTGATCTTTAAGAAAAAGTCCTATCTGAATGCATCTCTGCCAATTACTGGCTACATGGTCTAGGCCAGCTTCCTTATATGTGTAATGGGAATAGTGAAAGTTCCAAAGTCCTTCGATGATTGTGAAGATACAATGAAATCATGAATGCAGGTCCCTAAAACACTGGAAAATATCAGTAGCTCAATATGGGGCAGCTATTTCTAGTGCCACCAATCCAATTATGTACTGATATGGCAGAAACTACCCCAGAACTCGGGGCTGTCAACCACTGGTGCATTAGGATATAACAAAAGAAAGCACCCCACCCCCCCATTCACACACCAGACCACAGTTTTCACCTCAGAAATTCACCACCCCCAACACAAATGAGTTCTCTCTCTCTCTCTCTGTCTCTCTCTGTCTCTCTCTCTCTCTCTCTCTCTCTCTCTCTCTCTCTCTCTCTCTAACACAGACCCTCTAATGCAGATGACCCCTCCGCCTGAAATGGCTCCTAGCTGCCTTGTCACACAGACTCGCTGCCTTGGCCACCAGCATAGACTCCGGAAACACTGTTGCCAACCTTCCGTTGGTTCCAATCTAGATAAACTAATAGAGCTAAGATCTCAGAGGACAGAGCAATTCCACACAGGAAGGATGGTGGTGAATAATGAAAGCACAGGACCCAGTGCTGATGTGAACGACTGAACTTGTAATCAGGACCTAGGTCATTTTAGGTGTTTCTCTGCCACAAATTTGCTTGGGGACCTAAGGCAAGATCCTGTCACTTGCCAGCTCTCGTTCCTCCTCCTACAACATTCAAGGTTTGGACTTGACCCTTTACTTTATGAAATCCCAAAAGCTGTGGTTCAAAACTATTGGACATTTCTGAGCCAGAAACTGCTAGCAGGTAACAACTCTTAGTTTTGATGAAGGAAGGACACTGCATCCTCCTGCCTCGGTGGGACAGAAGAAGACATGCAAAATTCGGAAGTGAAAAACCTCAGTTCAAGGCTTTGTTCTGTCCTGAATTGATTAAGTGAATCTATAAATTATTTATGTAGCAGCTACCATGTGCTGGATGGATACAGACAGTCATCTGAAACAACCTCTGTCTTTACAGTTTAGATTGAGAGAATGGTACATCAACAGAAGACGTGGGTATAAATTATTTAAATGCTATGAAAGAGGTTTTATCACATATGATTATCAAACCATATCATTATATCATACCATGTTATTACCATCTTGCCACATCTACGGTACCCCACCCACATCTTTTTTTTTAAACCCTCCCAGTTCTTGCGACACACACATATCTCGACCTCTGAAAAGCACCAGGCAAGTTCCAAAGCGGCTTGCCAACCTGTCCGTGTTTGGCCTCGAGTCTCTATTTCTCATAATGGCAGGAAGGGCTGAGCAGCCCATAACCTCTTCCTGGAGTTGTGCAGCGTCGCCCGGCCCTAATATTCAATGCCAGGCCTTTTCTTCCTGCAGCCTGGGGTACTTTAGCTCTGTGGAGTCCAGCCACGATTAATTGGTAGATTTCCCACTGACTCCTGATCAGCTGCCTTTGATTACAGCCTAACGACTTTATTCGGTCCCTAATTCAGGAGGATGAGTTGCAAAACTGCCAGCAAACTGCTCAAACAGAATTCATTTTTGCAAGCCCTGAAGACAGCTCTTAAATTCGGCCTTCACTCCCTCATTCCACTTCCTCATTCACCAAGGACAAAGCTGCACAGAAGCAGAGGAAGGAAGCTTGTGACCCGCCCCCTGGCTGCTGCAGCAGATGGCACCCGGTTAAGGCCTAGGAGCTGACAGGTTGGTTCCTGGGAGGAAGCGCTAACGCCCCACAGCTCTAAGGCCCTCACTGTGCCCAGCGGAAGGCTAGTGTGTAAGAATTTCCCCGAAGTCTTCACCTTCCACAGATGCCGCCTGTTTTCTCTGAAAACAAGTTCCACCCCTGAGCTTTGGGCCTGGATCTTTGACTAGGAACACCTGGGAGCCCTGACCCACAGCAGAGGTCAAGGACATAGGGAAAACGTTCTCCACTCAGGATCCAAACTGACTGTCACAGCTGCTGGTCTGTCCCTATGATTTCAGAGCCTCAGTTGTAACCTTTTCACTCTCCTTCCTGGCATTGCAAGGACTGATATGAGCCAAGAGTGAAGGTCTTGGCTCAAGGATAAAACAGATTACAGTAAGGAGTTATATATTGGTCAATATCCTACTTCGTAAACCAGAAAATTTCAAGAATACCAACAATGAAATTGAAAACTACACATACAGTCAAAACACAGGGACCGTACCAGAATAAATAAGTACTAGAACCTAGCTATGAATGTCTAGCATATAAAGCTTATTAAATTTAAGCAGCACAATTAGCTTGTGCATCCTGCCTCATGAAACAAAAAGAAAACCACAATTGGTTGCTCAATGTCAAACATTTATAAAGAAACATATCAGTTGTTCAGAGGAAGTATGCTGATAAAAGTTGATCATCCAGTAAAAGATGATATATAGTCAGTAGTTACACACTGAGAGTTTACTCTGTCTATTACAGAACTAGGGGCTAGGTATGTGGTGGGAAACTAAACAAGCATGACACTCACCTTGTACAGCCTACAGCCCAGTGGGCAAATCACTGCAAAACAAGCATAAGAAAATAAAAACTTCAACTATACAAAAGAGATGTTGAGGTAACAGAATGACCTATCTGGGGAGAGCAGGGAAGATTTCCTGGTGGAAGTGATATTTACCTAATGGCAGAAATTAGACTTAAGCAGAGGTGGGAGACTACATATTAGGTAGGCAGATAAAGGGTAAGGACTTGGGGCATTGGGCATTGGGCAAGGGAATGTGTTTGGCGGAGGGATAGCATTTGCAAATGCTCTACGGTATGGAATAGCATGTCATTTTCAAGAAGCAGAGAAATCCAGTGGCTATAACAGAGAAAGGGATAGAATGAGAGCTGAGACCGGGACACATAAAACCACAGTGTGCTGGGGCCAGTTCACAACAGCCACACGAGCCTGTTACTTCTGGGCACATCTCTTCCAACTAGGGGAGCAGCTTGAAGTCAGCCGCAGTGGGGTACTTATACCATGGGAACTGAGAAGCACTGCATGCAGGGCTCCTTATTTCCTCCACAAGCACTTAGCAGCTCCCCACCGCATGTGATCATATTTCAAGAAGCTCATCCTGCCAAGGAAGCACCTTGGAGAGAGAATGAACTGAAACTGGGGAAATCAAAGAAGGCTTCTTGGAAGACATTGCATCTGGGCTGATGATACCTATGAGCGAAATTCCAATCCAGCAGGTTGGAACACTGAACTTAGGGAGTTAGTCAGCAGCCAACAAGTGGTAGGGAAATGCATATAATCAACACTAGAGAGAAGCAGTGTGCAGACATATACTATCCTTAGTTGCTAGAATATGCAAAGAGAAGTCTGTGTTGGGGAACTCAGCAGGCAATTATTACCAACCAATCAGCAATCTAATGCTCCAGGAAGGGAAGTTGATCCCATGAAAACAGGAGGCAAGACCATTAGATACGAAGCAAAAATCAGTCCTACAGTCATGTCAAGCTGTAATTTAGACAAGGATGATCTTTGAGGCTCAATTGATAGTTTCTCTCTTGGGAAAAGGCAGCGGCTGAATTGCTAGCCCATAAGATGGCAGCCTAGTTGGACGCAGAATGCCCTCATCTCTGTTTTCCATCTCCATACTTTGTGTTGTGTCAAATAGGTTGGACCCAGGGGGCACGGGAGCCCTCGGAAGCCCCAGGTGTGTGGAGAGACAAGGCAAAAGCAGAAGTAGGCTCAGATTGGTAACTGGGCGATAAGGATGACTGAGTGAACAAAGGACAAAGGCAGGGTAAATAAGCAAAGCGGTTTTGCAGAAATAAGAATGGCAGTTCTGAGAAATAAAGTTGGAAAAGCGAATTCGGTCCTGGGTGTTAAGGACCTTTAAATACTTGGCTAAGATTCTTTGACTTCTTCCAGCAGGCAATGGGGAGGCGGGGCAATGAGAGTTTCCAGGCAGGGCCATTAGGGATGTACCCAGATTCACGCTTTGAGACTAGCGTGGTTCTGACACATACATCGTACAGGCGGGGCTGGACTGGAGGGAAGCTGGGGGCCATGCATTCTTACAGAACTGAAGCAGCACCAGAGACTGGGAGCACACTCCTAAAACGGGGTGGGGACCATGGTATATGAGCTTGGTGAACGCCACCCCTCAGTATTTTACACCCTTTTGCTCTTCTCGTGTATTCTTCCTCTGTCTCAAGCCACCTCTCCATTTATTCAAATCCTTCTCCCTCTCCCAAGATTGTCATATGACAAACGAATGCCACACAAAGTATGACTGTCTTAGAGTTTCCCTCACATTTTTAAGTTGTGTTTTATGTGGGTACAGCCATGGTCTTTTCCAAAATGCATACTCCATGTTTCTGTGTTTTCCTATCTTAAATTGAGACAAATTGTTGCCAGGAAGGCTGTTACTTTGACAAGGCACCCTCTTATTCCTGCTAAATTGCTCCATGGAATGTCCTATTACAGCTTCACTGAAACAACATGTAGGAAACTCAACCTCAAAAGTCTGTCCCTGGCAAACTTCAACACATCGCTACAGAGATAATACTCTCTCAAAATTCAGTATTTGTAAGTATAAGTGATATTCCTGCATTTGTGGCAGGAGATCTGCACTAACTTTGGCCTCTGACACTTTGTAGTTGTGTAATTTTAGGCAAGTCACACAGCCACTTTTGAGCCTCATTTTGCCCCCCTTTAAATTAGGATGACCATCTCTGCCTTGCCTGAGAGGGTTATTATTGTGAGAATCAAGTGAGCTAACTCACAAGAAAGTTTTTTTCTTCTTTCTCTTTTAACTGCAAAGTACTGCGCAAATGAGGAGCAATTCTGTCCTTAGTCACTCTCATATTTTTCTTTTCTTGGGGAGTTTCCATGTACAGGTACTTCCTAGCCTGACTGAGAAGCCCCATCCCACACAGGGTATGTTCACACACATGGGAGGGGCTGGCTGACCTTCCTGTTGACACAGGGACACAATCATTGTCCTCACCTCCTGGTACAGCCTTTTTTTTTTTTACTTGGAAGGTGATTTCAAGGGAGAGATAAGAAAAGCAGCCTCAGATAATAAACCCCCCTCATGCCCCCACTCGCCTGGCTTGAGCTGTAGAGGAGTAAGGAGGTGACAGCCCCTCCTGGCCCGGGAAGCTCTTGCCTCAGCCTCTGCTGGCTCTGCCTTTCGCAGCCTCAGCCTGGAAGGCTGAGGGAGGGAGATGCCAGGGCCTCCACATAGTCGTGTCTGCTTGGATCCGGGAGGGAGATTGTAAGCTTTTCTCCCAAGACGAGGCAGCTCTGTCAGAAGATCTGAGAGGGCATTTATCTTCCTGAAACACACACGAATCTGTCAGCCACGGGTGAAGATAAGGGGATAATGAGCAGAAAGGGAAGTGAAGGTGTCCATTCTGATGAGCAGGGAGCCGGTTCTTGGGGTCCTGTATCCTCCCCACGCTTGAGAAAAGAGGTACAGCTGACAGGACACTCATGGAGGTGGAGGGTAGCACTGCAGCACTGTGGGAAACAGTCGGAAGAGCTGAACTCAAATCTCAGCCGCTTCCCAGCTGGGGGACTTCGCTGAGCCTCAGTATTCTAGTCCCATCAAACGGGGCTGCTGCTGCTGGTGGTGTCACTTTCCTAACTTCACAGGCGGGTCTGACCATTCAGTGCTCTAAGCACCGAAAGCATCCCCTCCACATGTTCCCTGCACCACCGTCACCCCCTACTCCTGACCTGTAACCCACTCCTTCCGTCAAAACTGATCTGTGTGCGCGCAATGGGTACATTTACCAGCCCTGGCTCATGAGCATGTCGGTGCAAATGGTTCATATTTCACCCTTTTGATAAAACAGGGCTGCACATTGTCAACGACCTTGTGATATCTCGATTCTTTCATTTTTAAACTCCAGGGGGCTTGGGGCGGGCTCTGGGTAGGAGGAGAGGACAGGACTGGGCAGGTTCTGTGAACTGGACCTCCACTTCAACTAGAACAGAGCGCTTATTGGTTTTATATCTGGGATTTCCTTACAGGATGTGTTTGGAGTAGTGCAGAGCTGCAGCAAGGAAAAATAATACAAGATCATGATATTTGAAACCTACCTTAGAAAGGCAGTGGGAGTCAAGGGGCAGCTTAGGCCAGGCCTCTGCAGAAGCTTGTCTAAAGCTTAGCATATCAAATACGCTAAAATATGTTAAAAAGTGCATTGATGAGTGAACACATGATCGAATGAATATTTAAACAGGGAACGGAACCCCAGCTGGAGGCAGGAAGCTCAGGCATGACTGATCTGATCCTGTGTCACTGCCATTATACATACATGTCACCCGTTCTCCCGGTCTTCCACATGTCACCTCCTCACACAGACATCCAGCACCTTCACAGGAGCTGAAGGAAGGGAGGACCTCTGAAGCACCTGCAGTGTCACCGTATGCTGAAGTCTTCCTCAACAAAAACTTGTTTTCTAGGTGTCATCTTGGGAGAGCATCAGACACTCTGTGACTCCCCAGAGGACTCCAGCGAGCTTCCTAGCAATGCTCTCTAGCTGAGTCCAAGCCCATTTTTGCCTTCACAAACGAGCAGCAGCAGTAACGGCAATTCCAACCACAACAGTGGTGGGCCAGGCCCTGATCTAAGAGCTTCCAGGCACTATCCCTTCTCCATGATGTCTCTACAAGGTCAATACTAGCACCTCCCTTTTACCAGTGAGAACAGTGATGCTCAGAGCAGTTCCGTATGGTGCCCAAGGTTACAATGCTGCTCAGCAGCAATGCTGACACTTGAACGCAGGTCTCTGTTTCACTCCTAAACTGAACTTTGCAATATTATACTAGGCTGACTTGATCCTTGAACACAGCCTTAGACCACCAAACAACCTGGGATGAACATTTCTCTGAGAAATGTAGTGTTACACAGATTTTAGGCTACGGCCTCAGCTCCCTCCAGCCATTCTCCTAATTCAAACTGGTACGTGAATGCAGGAGTCTTAATATTTCTACAGAGACTCTAGTCAACTTTTTACATATTTGGTATCCTTTGGCCAATCAATTAAACATTGAGAGTGGGACAAAAAAGTGAGTGAATGCTTAATGAATGCATGGATACTTGCAAATGAGTGAAAGAGAAATTGAGTGAATGAATGAATTTAGGCATCCTGCAAAACAGGGAAATGCAGCTGTTAAGACAGTGAGCCATACAACTGAGGCTGGAATTACAGTGGATATGAGAATTATACAAAGGGAAGGGTCTGAAATATTTGAAAGTTGGGGTCATGGCCTCTATTGTAGATGACTGTAGAGATCAGGGCGGGGGCATCTTCAAATACACATGACAGGTAAATACACACAGGCAGAGCATTCAGTCGTGGAAAGAAGGCTGAGCAGAGCCACTGTGACATCCTGCTTGGTGCCTTTGGCACAAGTCTCGCTGCAGGCTTCCTTCCAACCTGTGTCATCAGGAACAAGACTCAGGTAATGGGAGAACCACGGGTCCTGGGAACATCACAGACACCAGCTTTTATGCCTCAATTAACGTTCCCCTTGTAAGGCTTTGAAACACACCTTAGCCTTTCTGTGCTGGGCACAAATACACGTGCTGGGCCTTTTTGGAACACAAAGCCCATGAGCATCTATAATTAAGTTTCCTCCTGCTAACTAGGGAGTAGGGTTTTGGTACACAGCATAGCCTGTATGTGTAGGAATGGAAACTATTCACAGGGTACTGAGTGGGCTGTCTGCCCTGAGTGCCTGTCACAGCCTGATAAGGCTTCAGGACACAAAAAAGTTTGAACTAATGAATTCAAAGATAAGGGTTCTAACCAGGGAGAGGATGGGATGAGGGGTGGGGGCTAAGAGAACAATAATTCACCGTGTGTGGAAAGAACATCCACTTAGAGTGAGAAAAGCAATATTTTTGTTGTGTTCTGGACTCACCACTTCCTCTGTTGTCTTGGGACTTCATAGGGATCCTTAAATCCTATTTTCTTATAAGAAGGAGATAACAAGATTGTCTTCAAGGACTGTTGCATTGAATCCATGTTCTTTTGAGGGGAAGGTTATTTCAAGATGCTCCTCCAGTTTTATACAGATTCAGTGATAAACTTCCTATGACACCCTGACAGAGCAGCATCCTAGAGCAGTTACCTGCATTTCCTTTTTCACCCAGGACAACCTGCGAAATGGCTTTGGGTGTCTTAGGGATGCAACAACCATGCCCCAAGAATGGGGTGTCATATATGGCAGCCGTGACTTAGAACAAGTTGAGTTCATAAATGTACTTATTGGCATACTAAAATTATACTAATGGCGGCCACCACAAAAAGAGGTGCTTTTAAGGAAGAACTGAGAGAAGATACAAGGCAGAGCGCCCCCTTCTGGTGTCCAGGGGAAAAGGCTGGATGGCCATGTGTCCTGCCCCTTGTCAACGGTTTTCACGGCTGTAGTCCTTACGCCTGTTCCTATTGTGTGGGAAGGCTGCTCATTCCGTCAGGGGCCAAAAGGCAAAAAGGGGAATAAAAAAAAAGGGGGGGGGAGGGGGTTGGCAGCTACTCTCCCTTCTTTCCATAATAGAAATTGGAATTCTAAACCTCAAACAGGGTTCGAACCACCTTGTTTAACGCTACATGTGTCTGTTGTCTCCCTCTCCAAACGGATCCCTAAGTCAAACGATATCACTGAGTTTTGAGAAATAGAGAGAGACACGGAGAGAAAAATTATATAAATTGTATCTTATCCCAAAGAAAAACGTTCAGTGGTCTCACTTCAAACAGTCCATTCATCCCCCAGTGGCCGCTGAGAACGGCAGGAGTCGGACGTTTCCCGGTAAAGAAAGGGATGGAATTGGTGCACCGGGAACACCCACCAGCGAGTCTTTTTCCTTTCATTCTCGCTATGAACACAGGCAAGGGCTGCAGAGGCAGGCACGTGGGGGCCCTCCCGGCCTCCCTGAAAAGCCAGTGCTGTTCTGCAGTGCAGCGCGGGCGGGGGAGCCCCGCTGTTCAAAGCCCCGCGTTGAAAGCGCCGTGGTCTTGAGCGGCGGCTCCGATGCACCAGCCTGGGCCCTGCGGGCTGCCCCACCTGCCCGGGCGCCGGTCCCCGCAGCCCGGGCGCGCGCTCCGGGCGCCTCCGAGCCGGCGTGGCGCTGCGGGGAACAGACCGCACTAATGAGCTCCACCAAGTGTGGTTCCTGTGGCAAGACAGCCCATGGGACGCAGGGGCACCGGGCTGAGTTGTCAGTTCCCCTTTTACGATCCCTCACTTCAGAGTTTTCCATTTGAAGCTGTTGAGATAGCCCGATAGACGCAAGAGAAAAAAGAACAAGATTTTTAAAAAAAGAAAAGAAAATACTAACTAAACACCCTGAAAAATAATTCAAGAATAGAAAGGTAATAATAATAAAAAAAGGCTCAAGCAACTGAAAAGGAAACAATAAAAGCATGATGAGCTACCCTCCACCCCCATTCCTGATGCACTACATTCTAACTACAGTGAGAGGGATTTTAGTGAAAATTGGAACCTTTGAGTTTCCAGGAATGGAGGTAAACGCAACCTCAGGGAATTAGGAGGGGAAGCCACCTATGAGAACTGCCATGGCTGCTGAGCATAAACCATGTATTTCTTCTTCAGCACTTCTGGAGGTTGGCAAGTCAGTGTGAAAGTCATCCTGTTAATCATTTCCCCATATTATGGGTGAGTCTTCACACGTAGGTTTTACTTGCTTCCATCACACAGGAAATCAAAGCTCAGAGAAGGCTAGGTAATTCACCTGAGTGAACAGCCTGTAGTGCCAAGGACTGAATTCAAGCATAGCCTCTGTTGGCTTGCATCATGCCATTCTGCCTACAAGGAAATAATGAACAAATGAAAGGAAGAAAAAGGAAAAAAAAAAAAAAGTGGCTGAAGTTGCATTCCAGTCCAGGACTCCAGAGATTGGAACCTCCGTGCAGACATCCACCCATGTAAACTACATCTGAAGAGTGCAGTGCAGAGGTCACAAGAGCCCCTACAGAAGTGACGAGACATCAAACAAGGCCTTGGTGCTCTGAAAGCCCACTGTGCACCGGAGAAGCAGTATTTCCGTATACATGTAGCAGAGGGAGAAGCAAAAGGAAAGAATGTGAAGTAGCCTTTGCTAGGAGAAAGCGTGGCGTGACAACAGTGCACACATGGGGCAGATGCTTATCAAGCAGAGACCAAAACTGATGAAGCGCATTGGCTCAGAATCCTTCTAGTGCTACAGTTTCCTCACTGAGTGGCCTTGGACACGTCACTTCACTTCTCTGTCCCTTAGTATCCTATTCAACAATAGAGCTATTATGCATCTTAAAGTAAAAGATACATGCAAAATGCATAAAATGGTTCTTGGTGTGTTTTAAATATTTTAAGTTTTAAATAGCTGCTACTTTTGCCCAGCTCTCTTGAAACCATTTTGCATTGATAACCTCAGTAAGTCTTTATGAGAGTACCATGAGGTATATGAATGTCCCCCTATTTTACAGACAAGGAAACTGAGGCACTGTTTCTACTACCTGCCCAAGTTTACTTACTTAAGAAACAAGAAAGTAAGTTCTAGACCCAGGTCAGTCTAATTCAAGTGTATTTTTTTCATAAGTGTACAGTATTGCCTCTTGGAACTCTTACCACAAGTGCAAGTTTAAATTAGACTCAATCACAAGGTTTTCAAATATATCTTAAACATTTTCTTGGTGCTGGGCCTCTGCTGGCTATTGGGAATGCAGAGAAAAACAATATAGTTCTTAGCACCAAGTTCCAAAGAGAACATATCTATCATATCCCTGTATCAATTGAATATTAAAAAAAAACAAACAAAACAGTATTCCAACATTAGCTCCCATGGCTCTCCAACACAAGCCTTTACTTCAAACAGAATCCAATCTTGGGCTCAGTTCTCCCTCCACCAACCTACTCCTTTTTTAAAATTGAGAACTTTGAAGCTCAGGTATTAGAAAAGCAAGACTCAAGGAAGGGGCAGCTACCCATCCCAGGAAGATTTAATAAACCTACCATCCAATACACAAATCATCTTATAACACCCTCAATGGTTAATGAAAACTTCCTGGCACGAGACAGATTTTGCTTTTGGGGGCACTCCCTTTCCAAAAGGACACAGTTCCAACGCCCAAGTATTTCTTCTTATATAAAACTGTAAATTCCACCTGCAATTTTAGTCTGTCCTTTGGAATCTGCAGAATTAATCTAAATTCTCTTATCTTGGATATTTTTTTAAGTTGAACCCCTCCCTTCCCCACATTAATTTTCCATTTTTTGAATTTAGTATCTGCGATACACTAGATTCTTCCTCAGGGAATATGATTTTCAAGTATGTCAACATCTCCAATCACTCTCCTCAGTAGGAGACAAATCTAGAACTTGTCACTATTCATCTTTAGGTAAGCCGGAGCCTTATAGCTAAGCCCTTATTTGGGCATGCTAGTTTTACACATGCTGTCTGAGTTTGCCTTAGCTTTTCTCCTCCTTGGGAAGAGAGGATTTGGTGCCAGCAGCAATATTGTTAGTTCATCTGCCTCTCTGTTGGGTATAGGAGGAGCAGGTAATTAATTGTTTCTCTTTGCACGAGGCAGTCGGCTTTCTTTGGAAAAGTTGAGCATACCTCATCCAGCAATGGTTTCTGCAATTAAAGCAATCCACAGCCAGGAGCTTGATTAATAGCTGGGAGGTTTCTTCTTTGCTGACAAATGAAAAAAAGAGAAATCAGATAGGGGGAAGCCAAATGCATTTGCTTAGCACAGGGCCTGGCTAATGTGCTTTCCAATGAAAGAGCTGCAGCAATTTCCTAGGGACTGAGGTGGGGGAACATCCCTTAAAAGTTTGCAAAGTAATGGATCCAAAAAACAGATGTGCCTATTTCTCAAGAGTAGAGCAGAAAGGGCTGTAATCGGCAGTGTCTGAAGCCAGAGAGGATTAGTACTCACATGGCACAGATGCAAAAATAGGGCTCAGAGAAGGGGACTGGCTTTTCCCAAGGTCATGCCACCTGCCACGAAAATCAAAGCTAGCTGTTGCTGAACTAGACCCTCCCCAAAGTCATAGAATCACTCTGTTCTCATTGGAAAGGAAGGATGAGACAATTGGGTCTCATTATCACAATTGAAGAGTCAAAAACCCTGAATCCAGAACTCTGGACCTCCACATAGTGACACTGCCAGCCACCTGTGACAGAATGTGTATTTGGTGACCTAGAATAAGATCTGCAAAAGAGAATTCTGCCACTTACTAAATTCTGCTCACTTGTTTCTAATTTTTCCCTCGGGGTCTATCCTAAATAATGAAAATCTCCTGCCTCCTTGGAGATTAGAAGACAATGCGCCACTCTTAGGCGCACTGGAGCATCTTCTCTCCCTACAGAGCATCCCAAGTTCCCAGAAACTCTCCTCAGAGGATCTGGAAGGCGTGGGGATGGGGGAGTGGAGAAGAGCCAGCCAGTGAAGGAAGTCTACCTGCCATGGAGCTACGGTCTCAGCACCAAACAGGCCAGCAAAGGCAAGGAAAGGCAGATGGACGCTTCCCAGGAGGTTTAGGTTCCTCTTGGGGCACAGCCAGGGCCAGAAGACAGAGAATGCACATGGCCATACATACCAAGGCAAAGGGCAAAGCAGAGATGAGGATCCGCAGGAGATTCCAGTTGGGCTAGGATCTAGAAGTCATTCCCAGTGAATTCTCGTGGATATTGTATCATTGCAATGAGATGGCTCTTGACAGTCCCTGGGCCTGGTTCCCACAGATGTGCTTCTGTTCGATTGAATGGCCCAGCCCTCTGAGAATAGGGTGTGACGGAACGTGGTGGAGTAGAGACTCTCCTGAGTTGCAAGGTTAATGTGTCTATGAACAGCAACAACAACCAAAAAAGCCATATTTTGTCTTTAAGAGCCAGAAAGACCACGAATTTGAATATCAACTGTTCTTATAAGCTACACATCCTTAAGGAACTCAATTTGTGAGCCTTGTTTTTCTCAACTCTAAAGTGGACTTGGATGATAATTAGATACGATAATATGCTTACAGTACTTAACACATTGCTTGACACCTAACCTAATGAATGATAAAAATTTTAGCCAATAGTAATAGTAGTATTTACTGCTACATGTGGCAAAACAGGTAAGAATAATAACAAAATCCACTGGGATGGAATGCATCGTTCATGGTCTAGATTAAATAAGGGGTTGCAAACTGCGGTCTATGAGAGAAATCCAGCTCACAACTTGCTTGTGTAAAACCTAGGCACTAAGAACACTTTTTATACTTTTTAATGATTGGGGGAAAAGACTAAACGATGAATACCATTTTATGATCTGTGAAAAGTCTTCAAAGTTCGGATGTCAGTGTCCGTAATAAACTTGTATTGAAACACACCTGTCCATTCATTTACATGTTGTCAGGGGCTGCTTATGCGCTGCAAAGGCAGAGTTGGAAAGTCACAACCAAAGCAGTATGGCCCACAAAGCCTGAAATACTGACCGCTGGGTTTTTTACAGAGAACCTTTGCTGGTCCCCGGATTAGAGGCCCCTGTCTTGCTCTTTTAAGCTGAGTGTGGCCCTGGCCACACTGGCGCTCTGCAAGTTCTGAATGGACCCCGTAACCCCCAGCCACAGTGTCTGCACCCTCCTTCACAGGCACGGTGACAACGGCCCCTGTGAGCGTGGGCTGATGGAAGACGGTCTTCCACGCTCTACAGGGAGTTGAAAGAACTGTTTTCCCCAGAGCATGTCACCCCCCTCCCCTGTGCAGTGCACATGCACATGTTCTTTGCAGCGTCCTAACAATTCAAGTCATAATGCCAGGGAATCTCACCCATTTTATTGTCATAGTTACAGAGATTGCACGCTGAGATGCTGGATGAGCAATAAGTGCACCGTAATAATAGAAGTCAGGGAGGAGGGGCCAGAAGGGATTCTGGCTCCAGTTCCTCCCCACAGCATCCTTCGGGTCAGATAGACCAGAGAGAGTTTGCTTTAAATTGCAAAGTTGGCAGTTTTCTTTAAAAAAGAAAAATCCAAGTAATTGCTTTAAACCCTCCTGTCTCCTGCCCGACTAGTTAACCCTCACGGAGCTCACCTTATCCTGAAACAATGAAAAGGAGGTTAAAAGAAAAATAAGTGGTCAGGGTTACCATGGAAACCAGAGTGGAAGTCAGTTTAAGGTTTACATGCATATGAAGCAGATGGATGTGTGTGGACATGTTTGCGTGGAGATATCCATCTCCCCTCCTCTCTGCTATCCACACTCCAGCTCCAGGGCGATTGTCCTGACAATTTCAAGCCCCCGTGATCGCTCTCTTCTGGAACTCTGCTTGCACTGTGGTCTGGACGCAGGAATCGTGCGACCTAGGTCAACAACTTCCATGCCCCTGTGCCAAGAAGAGGTGCTAATTGTTATTGTTTGCTAATTGTTACTGTTATCTTTAAATGCACAATGTGCGACTTTCCCCTGTTGATTCTCAGGGGAATCTTTAATGTACAAGAAAGATACAACACAGCAAGATGGAGGAGGTGGGGATGGAAGAAAACTTAGCATATGAAATGGATAGAGGACACTGGGACTTTGACACAGAAAAGACACTTAGAAGATGTGTTTCACTGAGTTCACGTCTCAGAAACTAGTCCTGGGACAGAACATATTCTGTGGGACTCCAGAGTACAGGCACAGAAATAAAAGGGGCAAGAAATAAAAGGTATAGACCAGAGTTTGTGTTTTATAAAGAATGATTTATGGAGCTTTAAAGTTGCTCATTATTAGAAAAGGCTGTCATGTAAGGGAAGAGTCCCCAAGCACAGGAAGCATTCAAGCAGACATGAAATTACCATATATATCAAAACATTAGGGAATACAAAGTATAGTGTATATTCAATAAGTTACAAAGAGGAAACTGGAGTTTGAAGAGATAGAGGTGGAGGGGGCAAGAAAGTGATGAGAAACATGCAGAACTGAATGGAAGAAGCTAAAACTGTAGCTCTGAGCGGGGAGAATTGTGTTAGGCTTTTACAGTAGTGTTGGAGGAACGAGGAGCCATGGCAGGGTTTGCTATGGAAAGGGACGTGATCATTAGTGTGAGTTTTGAAGATCGCTCTATTGGCTACGAACAGGAGGGATGTGGGCACAAGCCCTGAGAATATTATGTGGCAGTTGCACTAGCCCAGGTGACAGAGGCCTGGATGAAGGCAGGGGCAGCAGGGATGTTGAAAAGCAAGAATATTAGGGACATATGTCAAAGCAGAAGAGACAGGCTGTATTAGCCAGTCCTCAGTGTCTGCTGTCCCTGTGTTTGCCCTCCCAGAACACAAACCAGCCTTCGTGTTTGCAGGAGCAGGCTTGGCCTGTCAGCTGGGTTGTGAAGGTTGCAGTCACCTTGAGTGGGTTCCCCACGCAGCTCGGCGAGAAGCAGAGCCTTTCCTGCACTGCTCTGTCAGCTCCACTTTGCATCAAAACTGCTTTGTATGTCACCAAGTTATTAAAGTTGCGGAGTACAGTGCTGTGTCAGGAGATGTTGTGCCGAAACTGGGTCAGCAAAGGCCATCTCTCCAGTCAGACATGGGCTCCTGGTGTCCCCAGGTGCCAGCCCTGGTTTCAGGAACTCTGTGGCCACCTTACTCCGGCCAACTTTAGAGGGCATGCTAACTGAGTCGCTCTTCCCTTCTACTCAGCAGCTCCAGTGGTCAACAATTCCCAGCAGGAAGTTTGAAAGGGGTCCCTCCGCTCTCTCGGTCATTGTTGGTGCTCACAGGGACTGCAAGAGCTCGCTCTTTCAAGGCTCTTTTGAATCATTTCTTTTCAGGATAGGACAGCAAAAAGAAGTGAAGAATCAGCTGTTTTGAAACTGGAGCATGCAGGTGTCCCCTCGGCCGCTCCAGGCAGCCCAGGGATGAAGGGGGAACAGAGGGGCACAGGCGAACAGAAAAAGAGGTCCTTGGGGAGAGCGGGAGCATTTCAGGGAGAGACACAGAACTCCACTGCGGGAGGAATGGCCACAGCGCAGAGGAGACGCAGAGCTACGATTTGGGGTCAGAAGAACAAAGAAGTTCCTAGAGGGCCTGTTCCAAAACAGGAGGCTCACAACATCACAGAAATTCTCTCTCTTTCTTTTTTCTTTTTCTTTTTTCAGTTTGATCCAGTAGGTATTTATAGAGCACCTGTTGTATGGCAGTTGTGGGATGAACAAAACAGAAAATAAGATTCCTAGCCTCATGGAGTTTATATTCTAGCATGGGGGAGAAAGACAATAAATGATAATTACAGTCTATAATTAAACATAAATTACATAGGATGTCAGGAGGTGATGAGCTATGGAAAAAAACACATATAGAGACAGACAGAGACAGACAGACAAAGGGGACAGAGAAATGCCAGGGAATAGGGTTGGAATTTTTAAAAGGGTGGTTAGAATTGGCCTCATTAAGAGGTAATACTTAAAAAAGTGAGGAAGGCAAGGGAGTTAACCAGGTGGACTGTCTAGGGAGAGCGTGTTCCATGCAGAAGGAACAACTGTTTCAAAGGACCTATGACAGTAGTAGTGTGTCTGGCAGATACAAGATGAAGCAAGAGGGACATTGAGACTAGAGCCATGTGTTTACATGAACAACAGTAAGAAATGAAGTCAGAGCCATACTGGGGGCAGGATCATAGAAAGCCTTATACTAGGACTTTATCTTTTACTAGGAGTGATATGGAAAGCCATGGCCCAAGAAGATCATGAGCTCCTAGCATAAGTTAAACCGTCATCTAGAAAGAATATTCTAGAACAGTGTTTCTCAAGCATGGATGCTTTTGCCTCCAAGGGGACACATGGCAGTGTCTGAGGTTATTGTTGGCTGCCACAACTGAAGTAGGTATGCTACCAGCATCTGATGGAGAACCCCCAGGCATGCTCATGACCTACAGTGCAGGGGACAACCCCCACAGCCAAGATTTATCGATTGCAAACCCCAATTGTGCCAAAGTGGAGAAACCGGTCTCTGGAAGGAAGGCAAGATTCAGGTAGCTGGCAGTCTGTAGGTCCTTTGAGTAAAATGCACCATCACTTTTAGTAGAATCTAGTAAGGCCAACTGATTCATTAAACACAGTAGGAATAGTGCTCAGGGCCTGTGACAACTTTAGAGGACGACTTTACTAAAACACTACTTTCTGTGTTATATATATATATATAATTGATCCTGGATTATGTTTGGTTTTATGCCAATACAGTCATAAAATACACTTTTCATTTTCTTTTTTCTGAAGGAAGGAAGGAGCTTGGGAAGGCCAAGGTGCCCAGAGCATCAGAGGGCATGTTGGCCCCCTCTGACATGGGACCTGGGATCTCTCTGCCTTCTGAGTCTTCCACCCTAGACCTGACCAATTCCGTTGTGTCCTGCCATCTTACCTGTCCGGGTGAGGAGGTTTATAAGCATACTTCACTACCAAGTTCAGGCAGAGGGCGTTCGTTTTCATGGAATCGCCAAGGGACACTGTGTGAGCTAGAAGGGACTTGAGAGCTCCTTATCTGGTCTGCCCACCTCATTGTACAGGATACGGAACTGAAGCCCAGACAAGGGAGATGAACGGACACTCAGCACGCAGCTCATTTGTACTAGAGTCAGAACGTGGAGGATTGTCTGAGGGTTCATATTGCCAGTTTCTATTTTTGAATCGCACATTTGATTTATACTAATTCCTCAGAATGAAGCTTATGCTATTCACTGGGGAAGGGGAGGACCCTTAATGCCATTCTCTGTCATTTCTTAGCACTTTTCAAGTTTCAAATCTCTTTAATATATGATTTCATTTGATCTTTACAATAACTCTGTGAGACAGGATTAGAGAGACAATGACTCTTATCTTGCCTATTTCTGAGACTTAGAAACAGAGACTCCAGGAGCCCCGTGACTTGTGGTAGATGGCACAGCTAAGAAGCAGGGAGGGCACAGGCCTGCATTTCAAGCTCTTGATTTCACTTTCAGGCCTGTCTCTTTTACCCATCACTTTGTATTATTCTTGATGTATCACATGGTGCCTACCTCATACTTGGTGTTCAGCAAATGCTTAGTAAATGAATAGTTGAATTGTTCTATTCCGTAGATTAAATCATGTTCCCATATGGTAAGCATCTGATACATCGTCGTCAGAAAGATGTTGGTCTTACTCACCAAAGTGTCAGCAAAAAATGGGGGGAGAGGAGGCATTACAATTTTAGTTCAGTTTTGTTTTTGAAAACATCCATTATGATTTAGTTTCTTTCTCTCTATCATTTTCATAAGTATGAGAAAATAAGCACAACTATAAAGAAATAAAATGAAAGGTGTTAAAACTCCAGATTGCCTGGGAATTACTACCTGAGAGAGCCAGATCACCCAGCTTAACTCGTATAACTTCCTTGTTTTCCTGCCCTGAATGGCTCTTACCTTCCAGGCTGTGACACATTGAATCTAATAGGAGGCTGGGTCCATGCTCTTTCCACAACCTCCGCTGTCATTCTGTGCAGGGGCTTATGAAAGTAATTTCCATGTAGAGACAGGATCATTTTCCCCCCACCAGTCAGTGACAAGAACCCAGCTACTCAGCCTCCAAGGTGAGTGTTACTGTTATTGTTCAAAACAGATAGATCCATGCAAACTGCCCCTGAGTCGTTCGCATCATGAAAGGGGAAAAATTCCCAGCTAGAAGAGTTTCAGGAAGAAATGAAAAGAAAAAATAGATAATGAGCTGATGGAAGAAGGAGTCCAAGGTCCTTTGGGGGGAACATGGGGAAAGTAAAGACAATGGAGTTCACGTTGAAGCAGTAGAAGCACTTGGGAGTTGAGGAAAGGGTAGGCAGGAGCAAGGAATGTTCACCAGGCAAAAATAACGAGGACTGTGAAGGCTGCTCTTGTGTAGAGAAGCAAACAGCGCACATCAGTAAAGACAGCTTTGTCTGAAATCCACAGAGGAGAAATGGGGAGGGCTATTGTGAGAAATTAATGGAGGGAAAAGTGAAGAGTGGAGACTAAGAGTCCCACTGGTGATGGAGCACACGTCCCAGTAGGAACAATGCCTGGCTGAGGAAGTTACAGCCTGAGAGAAAAAGTAGTCACACAAAGGGGAAAACTGAGCAGCTTAGAAAGGAAGCCTTGAAGGATGAAAATAGCATTCCACAGATGGAGTCTGGGACATAGAGTACAAGAAGGAAACAAAGTGTGTGGGCTCTGAGGGAAGAGCAAGTGGGCACAATTTAAGCATAAGAAAGAAGGCAACGTGGATTGAAAAAGCCTAAATGATTCATCAACAAAGCAAGGGTCAGGAGCTAACATTTAGTGACCATCTGTAATTTTTTTTTACATATGGCCTATCATTTAATTATCTTAACGGCCCTACATTGTCAGCGTGGTTAGCCAGATATTCCAGATTCAGTAGAAACTGTGTCTTGACTAAGGTCATGCCTCGCATAGTGCTAGAGCTAGGCCTAGGATTGAGATCCCCCTTGTCCACAGTCATCCCTTTATCCGTATTTCAATCTGCCTGTGTTGGGATTTGTGGGTCATACACTGGTCAGTGGACAAGAGCAACAACAATCTGGAAGTTCTATTTACCATACTGATTTCTGTTAAAATACAACCCTTGGAAATGTTAAATAGCAAGGGATGGGTGTGATCCACGGATCATAGATATTGCTCTGTACATATTGGTTTCCATGATTTCACTTAGCCAGAAATTGGACCCAGAAAACTGGCATGGTTTATGTGTGAGCAAGAAAAGATATTTTAAAAGTTAGAGGGGGGGAAATGGTATACTTTTTGATATTTTGGCTACTGAGACTTGATCATAAAAGCATGTTTAGTGACATCATGGTGGACTCTTGAAAGTAGCTGTGATAGAAACCATCATACCACAGAAAGAGGCAAACAATATCAAGACTTCCTCTTCCCACCTCCTGCCCCTGGGGAGCTAGGTGTCAGGCATTTACCATCATACTGATGAGTATTACCCATCTCGGTAGGAAGATGTGAAATTAGTTGTATAATAGAAAAGAACAAAAGTAATGTTTTTCTTTTTTAATGAATTTTTCTTTCCCTCCAAAAGTAGGGTGACCAGACATCCCACTTTTGGCAGGACAGTCCCGATTTTTAACAATTTGTCCCGCATCCCGCGGCGTTTTAAAAAAGTCCTGATTTGGAAATTGAAGGAAAGTACCTCAACTTAATTAAGGCCATATATGACAAACCTTCAGCAAATATTATACTGAGTGGGGAAAAGCTGAAGCCTATTTTCCTAAAATCAGGAACAAGACAGGGATGCCCCCTGTCACCACTGCTGTTCAACATAGTACTAGAAGTTCTAGCCAGAGCAATCAGACAAGAGAAAGCAATAAAAGGTATTAGAATCGGGAGAGAAGAAGTT
>PVKE010017525.1:0-30630 GCA_004027555.1 Craseonycteris thonglongyai
TCTCTCTATCTGTCAAAAAGTGGAGTGGAAATAAATATGCACTGAAGACAAAAAGATAATTTCTCTCTATAAATGTGAAAAGATAAAAAATAAAAAAAAGAGTATATTCGTTCAACTCGCGTGCCAACCCATCGAGTGAGATAGAGGTATCGATTATTTTTATGTTTATAAGAGGCATAGGATATTTTTATAACAAAAAAAAAACAATAATTCTGCGTGCCGAAATAATTGCTCCGCATGCCACTTTGGGCACGCGTGCCATAGATTCGCCACCCCCGCTTAGGCTCTGGTAAAATGGTTTCTCTCCAGGGTGGTGTTTAATTAAGAACAGAGCGCTCTGGGTAGATTTCAAAATGCCCACTTTCTCCCTCTAAAATTAGAAGCATGAAGCTTGAGCATTTCTCCACTCTTCACTGTGAGAACCTAGTTGTCTCCTGGTGGTAAAATTTACAAAAGTGTGGGAGCCCGCCTAACACGGGCCTCTCTGGAGTTTCTAATTTTCAGACTTGTCCAAGTTTCCAAGTCACCAGCCACAGTTCAGGTTTTCTGACTCTGGCTCTGATCCGTGAGGTTTCTGATCCTGGGCTTCTCTCTGGTAGGCTGTGTTCTCTACACTCACTCATCTCTCTAATTTGGGGGGCAGCGGTTTGCTCTATGACCTCAATTCTCTGATGGATCTAAGTAGAGTTGTTAATTTTCAGTTTGTCCACTTTTTCTTGTGTCAATGTGAGTGATTACTTTCAAGTTCCTGAAATGCCAGGATGGCAACTGAAGTCTTCATGTCCTTTTGTAGTCTTCCCCACAATAAATCATGGCTGTGACAAATAGAACACTATGAAAGTGACAGTGCTGTAATTTCTGAGGCTTGGTCAATAAAAAACAAATGCAAAATGGCCGTAGGCGGATGCTTAATGCCCTCTCGGCCTTAGAGTCGTTTTCTTGGAAACCTCCGCGCCATGAGAGCCAAGTGGAGGAAGAAGCGAATGCGCAGGCTGAAGCACAAAAGAAGAAAGATGAGGCAGAGGTCCAAGTAAACCGCTAGCTTGTGCACCCGTGGAAGCCACAGGAGCAGAAATGAGGAAAGCCAGAGACCAGGGACTGTGGTATAAATTGTTGGACTGCATGCCTGCTGTCTAGAATTTATCCGTGGATCTAAAACTTCCATCCTCATCAGATCACCATGACCACCTTTTGAGAGACCCACTCGACTTGTACAAAAAGAGTCCTTTGCTCTGGACCTGTAACATTCTGGACTAGTTCTGTTCTCAGTTGTGGCTAAATGTAACATGCACAATAAATCATCTGCTGTCTTAACTGAAAAACAAACAAAAAAACAAAAAAAAAATGCAATATTTATCAAAATCCCAGCAATACTTTTTATACAAATAGAAAGTCCATCCTAAAATTCATTTGGAATCTCAACAAACTCAAATAGACAAAATGATCTTGAAAAAGAAGAACAAAGTTGGAGGTCTCAGATTTTCTCATTTCAAAATTTACTAAAAAGCTATAATAAACAAAAGAGTGTGGTACTAGCATTAAAAAAAAAAAGACTTAGACCAATGGAATAGAATAAAGAATCTAGAAATAACCCCTCGTATGCAGGGTGGCCTAAAATTAGGTATACAGTATAGGTTTATTTTGTTATGTGTCAGTGTATATGTGTAATCATACATTCTGTTGTGATGAATTTTGTTGATTCAATTGTACACACACTTTTGGGCCACCCTGTATATGGTCAAGTAACTTTTTACAAAGGTGCCCAAACCATTCTATGTGGAAAGGACAAATCTTGTCAACAAATGGTACTAGGAAAAATAACTATTCAGATGCAAGAAAATGAAGTTAGACTTTTACCTTTATACACACACACACACACACACACACACACACACTTAAAATGGATCAAAGACCTAATTGTAAGACCAAAAACAATAAAATTCTTAGAAGAAAACGGGAGAAAATCTTCAAAACATTGAATTTGGCAATGATTTCTTGACTATAACACCAAAAGACCAGGCAACAAAGGAAAAAAACAGATGTTGGAAAACATTAAAATTAAAAACTTCTATGCACCAAAAAACACAATCAACAGAGTAAAAAAGGAAACTGATGGAATGGAAAAAATATTTGCAAATTATGTATCTGATAAGGAATTAATATTCAGAATTTATAACTCCTACAGCTCAATAACAAAAAAACAATCAGATTTAAAAGTGGACAAAGGACTTCAACTGATATTTTTCCAAAGAAAATATACAAATGGCTAACACGTTCATGAAAATATGTCCAGCATCACTAATTATTAAGCAAATGTAAATCAAAATCAACAAGATAACCACCTCACACCCATTAGGATGGCTACTGCCAAAAAAATAAATAAATAAAACCCAGAAAATAACAAGTGTTGGCGAGGATGTGAGAAACTGGAACACTTGAGCACTATTATTAGAAATGTAAAATGGTGCAGCCCTTATGAAAAACAGTACTACAGTTCCTGAAAATTTTTAAAGTAGAATTACTACATGATCCAGCAATCCCACTCCTTGGTATATATTCAAAACAATTGAAAGCAGGTTGTTGAAGAAATATTTGTACATTCATGTTTATGGCAATATAATTCACAATCATTCACCAACAAGTGAGTGGATAAACAAAATGAGGTCTATTTATACAGTGAGCTATTATCCAGCCTTAAAAGAGGAAGAAAAGCCAGGTAGATGTTACAACATGAATGACCCTTGAGGATCTTATGCTAATTGAAATATGCCAGTCACAAAAAAAAAAAAAAAAAAGGCAAATACTGCATGATTCCGCCTATATGAAATATCCAATGTAGTCAAATTCATGAAGACAGAAAGTAGAATAGTAATTGCCAAGGCCTGGTGATAGAGGGAAATGTGGAGTTGTTGTTAAGTGAGTATAGAGTTTCAATTTTGCTGTATAAAAACAATTCTGGGGAAAGCTGGGATGGCTCAGCGGGTAAAGCTCTCGCTTTGAAGCCCCGAGGACTGAGGATCGAATCCTGGCCCCGGCCCATGCGGACCCACATGCTGAACTGGGGTGTGCCCCTGGTTCAGTTCTTGCCGGGGCCTATGCGGGAGGCTCCCGGCCCAGTTCCTGCCCTGCGCAGCCCTGTGCCCACCTGTGGAGTGAAACTATATGGAAAACTAATACTGTCAACTATGGAGACTGCTCTGGGCCCTCCCCCTTCTCTCTGTCTCTCTCTGCCTCTGTTTCTCTCTGTCAAAAATCAATAAAATAAATCTTTAAAAAAAAAAACAATTCTGGAGATTTATTGCACAATGATGTAAATATACATAACACTAAAGAACTATACACATAAAATTATTAAGATGGTAAATTTCATGTTATGTGTATTTTACCACAAATTAAAATTTTTTAAGTAATGAATATTTTAAAGTAAAGTCATGGGGAAAAAATGTACCATGCTAACACTAACCAAAAGAAAGCAGTAGTGGCTATATTAATACCAGACAAAACAAACTTCAGAGCAAGGAAAATTATCAAAGATAAAGAGGAATATTATTACATAAAGATAAATAGGTCAATTATCCAAGAAAACAGCAATCCTTAATGTGTTTGCAATTAACAACAGAAGCAAAACAGTTATAGATACGGTGATGGAAAGAGAGCTGACTCTGGGTGGTGAGCACATAATGCAATGCATAGACAGTGTAATGTAGAATTGCACACCTGGAAACTGCGATTTTTACCAACCAATGTCACCAAAAAAAATTTAACAATAAAAAAAGAGTATAAAAATATTATAGAACTTCAAAGAGAAATAGATGAATCCACTATTATAGTTGGAGACTTTAACAACCCTCTGTCAGTAATTGACAGACCTAGCAAGCAGAACATCAGAAAAAAACATCGTTGAACTGAACAGCAGCATCAATCAACTGGATCTAACTGACATCTATGGATATAATTGACATCTGTAGAATAATTCATCCAACAAAAGGATGTGACTATACATTCTTCTCAAGTTAACATGAAACATTTATCAAGATAGACCATATTCTGAGCTATAAAGCACACCTTAACAAATTTAAAAGACTGGAAATCATATAAAGTATGCTTTCAGGCCACAATGGAATTAAAAAGAAATTAGTAACAGAAAGATAGCTAGAAATCCCAAAAATACTTGGGAATTAAACACCATACTTCTAAGTAACAGATAGGTCCAAGAGGGAGCCTCAAAAGATATTTTAAACCAAGTGAAAATAAAAATATATAGCTATCATAATTTGTGCAATAACCAAATATGCTTAGAGTAAAATCTATAGCATTGAATACATGGATTAGAAAAAAGAAAACTCTAAAATCAATAATCTAAGTTTCTAACATTGGAAACTAAAAAAAGAACAAGTAAACCCTCAAAACAGACTAGAAATAATAAAATTTATAGCAGAATTCTATGAAATTGAAAACAAAAAAATCAACAGAGGAAATCGATGAAACCCAAAGTTGGTTCTTTGAAATAACCAATGAAACTGAAGAACCTCTAGCCAGGTTAACTAAGTAAAAAAGATAGAAGACATAAATTACTAATATTAGGGGTAAGAGAGAACTAAAATGGCAGCATGAGAGATGTTCCTAAAAAACTCCTCTGGAAATTACAACAAATAAAACAACTATACTTCAAAAAAGGATTCCCTACTCAACATACACAGCTAAGAGACCCACTCATTGCATCAAAGTACTTGCAGGTGGACAAAGAGGGGCAAACTGAGGATGAGAGAAGGGGGATTTTAGACACAGGACACATGTTGGTCCCTGCTAGATCTCTGTGGCTGCAGCAAAGAAGAGGGAGAAGGTGATGGGTGAGCATTCTAGACCTCACTTGGTCCATGGGACAGAGAAAAGGAGGCTGAGACACCACAACCAGACCTCACTTCGACCCCAGGAGGTGCAGATACAGGTACCAAAAGATGCCACAACCTGAATTCACTCTGGATGGGGGAGGGAAGAACAGCAGGGTGGGTCAGAAGCTGCACCCTGACCCCACTCCAACCCCTGAAAGAGAAAAGGCTGGGGGTGCATTCTCTCTCCATCAGCAGTTCTGTCTAAGAAATCAGCATATAAAGCAGCTGATCCCAAAACTCAGGGCAGAGTCCTCAGGGCAAACCAAATACAGAAAAACATAAGCCAACACTGCCCCCTGCTGCCCTTAGTGACAGGCAAAAATCAAAGGCGTGGAATCAGGTTGCACTCCCCCACCCACCTTTACAAATCTCTGCCCCACACACACACACCTCCTCCCTGTAGAAGCAGTGAGCCCCAGAAGAAACTATAGCAGTGAGTGTCAGGTTAAGGAGTAGAATATCTATAAACACAGAAAGGAAGCCAAAATGAGGAAACAAAGAAATACGTCCCAAATCAAAGAACAGCAGAAAACCTCAGGAAAAAACCTGCACAAGATGGAGACAAACCACCTATCAGAGATAGAGCTCAAAACAATGGTTATAAGGGTGATTAAGGAACTTTTTGAAAATTTCAACAAAAGATAGCAAGTATAAAAAAGAACAGAAAACATTTAAAACAAACAAACAAAAAATAAAAAACAGGCAGGAATCAAGAATACAGTAACTGAAATGAAGAATGGAATAGAAGGAATAACCAGACTAGGTGAAGCAGAGATGCAAATCAGTGATTCAGAAGAAAGGGAAGCAGAAAACATCCAATCAAAACAACAAAAAGAAAAAAGAACCTCCCCCCCAAAAAAAAAAATTAGGGTAGTTTAAGATTCCTCTGGGACAACATCGAGCATAATAACATTCACATCATAGGAGTAACAGAAGGGGAAGAGAGACAGCAAGGGATGTAGAACTTATTTGAAGAAACAATGACTGAAAATATTCCTAATCTGATGAAGGAAATAGACATACAAGACCAGGAAGCACAGAGTGCTCCAAATAAGATGAACCCAAACAGGCCAATATGAAGACACGTCATAATTAAACTGCCAAAGATTAAAGACAGAAAATTCTAAAAGCACCTAGAGAAAGGCAAGTAGTAACTTATAAGAAGACACCCATATGACTATCAGCTGATTGCTCAATTGAAACTTTGGAGGCCAGAAGGGACTGGCAGAAAATATTCAACATTATGAAGACCAAAGATCTACAACCAAGATTTATGTATTCAGCGAGGTTATCACTCAAAATTAAAGGACAAATAGCTTCCCAGACAAGAAAAAGCTAAAGGAGTTCATCACCACCAACCTAGTACTACAAGGAATGTTAGAGGAACTACTTTAAGATTGAGGGTGGGGAGGACTAAAATTATGAATAATAAAATGGCAATAGCTACATATCTATCAACAGTTATTTTCTAAAGATTTATTTTTATTGTTTTTGACAGAGAGAGAGAGAGAGAGAGAGAGAGAGAGAGAGAGAGAGAGAGAGATACAAAGACAGAGAGAAGGGGAAGGGCCCAGAACAGTTTCCATAGTTGCGCATCATTGGTTTTTCCACATAGTTTTATTCCACAGGTGGGCGCAGGGCCTCACAGGGCAGGAATTGGGCTGGGTGTCACCCCAGTGAGAACTGAACTGGGGGGCACTCCCCACTTCAGCATATGGGTCCGCACCAGCCGGGGCCGGGATTCGATCCTCGGTCCCCAGGGCTGCAAAGCGAGCACTTAACCCACTGAGCCATCCCAGCTTCCCCAACAGTTACTTTCAATTTAAATGCATTAAAAACTCAAATTAAAAGAGACTGAGGGTATTATGCTGAGTGGAATGTCAGATAGATAAACACAGATGCAAGTTGACTTTGCTTAAGTGGGATCCAAAGAAGAAAATAAACAACCAGAGCAGAAACAGATTCATGGATTCAGAGAATATTTGGATTGTTGACAGATGGGAGGAGGGTTGAAGGAATGGAAGCAATAAGGAGAGGGGAATGGTATGTTCGGATTGGTTGTTACAAATAGTTATGGGGATGTAGGGTATAACATAGGAATATAGTCAATAATGTTGCAATAACTATGTGTAGTGTCAGATGAGTACTAGATTTGTTGGGGTGATAGGAGGAAGGCTGAAGGGGTGGGTGAAAAGGGGGGAAGAAATTAAGAAGTACAAATTCATAGTCACAATATAGTCACAGAGATATAAAGTACAGCATAGGGCATATAGTAAATAATATTGTAATAACTATAGATGGCATCAGATGGGAAACAGATGTATTGGAATGATGATTTTGTAAGTCATATAAATGTCTCATCACTATGTTGTACACCTGAAACCAATATAATATAGTATGTCAAATGTAATTGAAATAAATAAATAAATAACAACCTATTTTCAAAAAATTACTAATATCAGCAAGGAAAGCAGGGCTATTATTACTAATCCAATGGATATTAAAAGGACAATAAAGAAATATTATGAATGACTCTATGCCCACAAATTTGATAACCTGGATGAAATGGCCCAATATCCTGAAAGACACAATCTACCGAAACTCATACAGGAGAAATAGAGCATTTGAATAGGCCTATGTCTGTTAAATAAATTGAATCAATAATTAATGACCTTCCAAGACAGAAAGCACAAGGCCCAGATGAGTTCAACTGGTAAAATCTATCAAACATTTGAGGAAGAAATTACGCCAATTCTCTATAATCTCTTCCAGAAAATAGAAGCAAGGGCAATATTTCTTAACTCATTTTATGAGGCCAAAACTACCCTAATGCCAAAACCAGACAAAGACATTTCAAGAAAGGAAAACTATAGAGCAATATATCTCACGAACATAGATACAAAAATCTCAAGACAAAATATTATCAAGTTCAAAAATGCATAAAAAGCATTATAGGGGATGCTCTGATAGTTCAGCAGGTTAAGCACTCAATTTGCAGCCAGGGGGTCCAGGGATCAAGTCCCAGTCCCAGCTTGTGCGGACCCATATGCTGAATTGGGGCATGCTTCCTTGTGGGAAGCCCCCAGTTCAGTTCCCACCTGGGGCGTACCTCCCATGCAGGAGGCCCCTGGTTCGCAGGAGAGTGCTTCACATGTGGGAGGCCGCCGGCCTGGTTCCTGCCCTGTGTAGCCCCACATCCACCCGTGTGGAATGAAACTTGAAAACTGATGATGTATGGCTGCGGAGACTGCTCTGGGTTTCTCCCTTCTCTCTGTTTCTCTCTCTCTCTCTGTCAAACAATAAAAATAAATCTTAAATAAATTTTTTAAAAATAGAATTATACACCTTATTCAAGTGTAGTTTATTCCTGATCTGCAAAAGTGATGACAAGAAATCAGATGCTTTTCCACTGAGATCAGCCACAAGGCAAAGACAGCCAGTCTCAGCATGCCAACTCAACATTGTACTGGAAGCTCTAGCTAATTCAATAAAATACAAAAAGAAAATAAAAGGTAAGTTGGCAAGAAAGAAATACAACCGTCTTTGTTCACAGATGAAATAACTATCTATGTAGAAAATCCCAAAGAATCAACAAAAAACTTCTGGAACTAACAAGTTACTATGGCAAGGTTGCAGAATACAAAGTTAATATGTGAAAGTCAAAATGTTTCCTTTTATACCAGCAAAGAACAAGCAAATTTCAATTGTTTTAATTGAAATTAAAAGCACAATGAGATTTATATCATCACCATCAAAAAGGTGTTTAGATATAAATCTAACAAAATATGTACAGTATCTACATGAGAATAACTACAAAACTGAAGAAAGAAATAAAAGGCAATCTAAATAAATGGAGAGATATATCATGTTCACAGATAGGAAGACTCAATATTGCCAAGATGTTTATTTTTCCCAACATGATCTATAGATTCAATGCAATCCCAATCAAAATCCCAGTTATTCTGTAAATATCAACAAATTGATTCCAAAATTTATATGCAAAAATAAACTATCCAGAATGGCCAACACGATATTGAAGGAGAACAAAGTTAGAGGACTGACACAACTCAACTTCAACATTGACAATAAAGCCAGAGTAATCAAGACAGTGTGGTATTGGTGAAAGAACAGAAAAATAGATCAATGCAATAGAATAGAGAGCCCAGAAATAAACCCATACATAGTTAACTGATCTTTGGCAAAGGAGCAAAGGCAATTCAATGGAGAACGAATAGCCTTTTCAACAAATAGGCTGGAAAAACTGAACATGCATAGGCAAAAAAATTATTTTAGATACAGAAATTACACCTTTCACAAAAAATAACACAAAATGGCTCATAGACCTAAATGTAAAATACAAACCTACAAAACTTCTAGAAGGTAACATAAGAGAAAATATAGATGATCTTGAGTTTGGTAAAGACGATTTAGATAAAACAAAAGCAGGGGAAGCCGGACGGTTCAGAGGGTTCCGCACTTGCTTTGCAGCCCCAGGGTCAGAGAATTGAATCCCCAGCCAGTGCAAACCCATGTGATGAACTGGGGTGTGGTACCCAGTTTGGTTTTCGCAGGGGCAAGCTTTCCATGTGGGAAGCCCTGGATTCGCCCCTGGCTCTTTGGGGTGCGCCTGCAAAGCTGGAGGTTCCCAGGTCAAAAATTGATGACATATAACTGCTCTGGGCCCTCTCCCTTCTCTCTGTCTCTCTCTGTCTCTGTCTTTTTGTCTCTGTCAAAACAACAAAATAAATCTTTAGAAAATAAAAAACAAAAGCATGATCCACACAAAAAATTGATAAACTTGACTTCATTAAAATTAAAAACATCTGCCCTGTGAAAGGTGATGTCAAGAGAATTAGAAAATAAGCCACTGACAGAGAAAATATAAAATACACATCAAATAAAAGGCTAGTGTCAAAATAAATTTTAAAAACTCAAACCTCTGGTTGCTGGGATAGCTCAGAGTTTGAGCGCTTGACTCCCAATCACGAGGTCCAGGGTTCAATTTCCAACCCTGGCCTGTGCAAATCCCATATGCTAAACTGTGGCACAACTGGTAACTGCTGGGATGGCAGTGAAGGTCCCCACTTCCCATGCAGGAGGCCCTCAGTTTGGTTCCCACCCCGTGTGGCCCCACATGCACCTGTGTGAAATGAAACTGTTACAACTAATGATGTACAACTATGGAGACTGCTCTGGGCCCTCTCCCCTCCTCTCTCTCTCTCCCTCTCTCTCTCACACACACACCTTCTCTCAAACAATAAAAAATAAACCTTAAAAAAAAAAATGAAATGAAATGAGCTATCAAGCCTTGAAAAGACATGGAGGAAACTTAAATGCATATTACCCAGTGAAAGAAGCCAATCTGAAAAGGCTACATGCTGTATGATTCCAAATATATAATTCTGGAAAAGGCAAAACTATGGAGACAGTAAAAATATCAGTGGTTGCCAAGGGTTAGCACAGAAGGAGGGATGAATACACAGAGCACAGGGGATTTTAGGACAGTTGGTACAAGTCATTATACATTTGTCCAAATCCACAGAATGTACACCACCAAGAGTGAGCCATAATATAAACTATGGACTTTGGTGATAATTACAAGCGTCAGTGTAGGCTTATCAATTGTAAATACATATGCATACATATACATATAAATATATATACATATATATATAAATACAAATACATATATACATATATATTACTCTGTTGTGGGATTGATACTGGGGAGGCTATAAGGGGGGCTTAGGGGGATAGGGGATAAATGGGAACTCTCTACCTTCCTATCAATTTTTCCATGAACCTAAAAATATTAAAAATTTAAAGTCCTCTTTTTTTTTAATGGAACACTGAATTTGAGTCACCAAGGGGAGTAGTGGAGGGAATGTGAAGGGTATGTGTCATTTGTGGATGCCCAAAGTATTTTTGAATTTTTTGAATATGCCAATCCCCAGCTTGAATCACTAGAACTACATTTCCCGGCCTGCCTTGCCATTTGGGGACATGAAACTTAGACTCTGCCAATCAGACGCAACCATATGAAACTGAGCAGGAAATGAATTAGGTGAGGAAACAGGTGGGTCATGAGAGGTTGGTGTTGCTGCACTATAGAGGCTGCATGGTTACAGGGTCTATGGCCGCGGAGGGCTGGCTGAGGCAGAAGCCGTGTGGTGAGTCAGCAGCAATAGCTGGGCCAGTGGTACTGTTCTGGGACTTGTTCCTGAAAACCCAATCTAGACCTTATTTCTCTGTCCTTTCCAAAGATTCTATGAGCTCCCTCCTGTCTTGTAATAAATTCCTTTCTACATAATACTAGCTAGGGTGACTTCTGTTGTCTGCAAGTAAGAAAATGACTGATAGATGTAAATCTTGTTCTAATATTTTTTTGCTATTAAAATTAATTTAAAATACGTATTTTTATGTATACACGTTCACATTTCTGATTATTTCCTGTGAATTCCCTAAAATGGGTTATGAACATTTTTTGGTTATTGATCCACAGTATCCAAATGGCTTTCTAGATAGTTGAAATCAATTTACGTCCCTGTCAACAATGTACGAAAGTCCAGTCTCACGCTCACTTTTGCTGGAGCTGCGTGTGTTTGTTTTTGTAGCGTGGGAGTGCCTGACACTGTGGGGCTCAGAGTTGGACCAGAGAAGAGTCTACCTTTTCTTCCTCGCACTTTCAGAGAACACAACCAGCTCCGACCCTCTGGGCTGCCAGAACTCAAGGTGGAAGCCAAGGGCTCCGCTCTGAGCATGGCTGAGTGGAAGGAATGAAGGCCCAGATGGCAGACTCTGGCCTGAAGGAGATTCCTGTCCAGGCGTTTCAGGTTCTTGAACTAGCGCCTTCCCGGTGGCCACTTCCTTTGGCCACATTGTTAGCACTAAAGGATATGATGGTGGTGGAAAGAAAAAGAAATCAATTTGAGGACAAAGCAGCAGCCCCAGGGGCCTCCCTGAAGAGATTTTCCGTTGCTAAGGCCTGCAAGGACTTTCTTCCCCACCCTGAGGCAGTTGGAACTTGGCGCCAGATTATCCACTAAACACGTCCGATCTAGATGCCTTCCTGATAGTCCTTCCCCACTTCCCTTTCTGGTTCTGATACCTGCCTATAAAAATGCTCTCCCAACTCCCAGAAGTCGCTGACACCATCTTTTCCTCTTTCGGTGTCAACCCTGCTGTTTCTCGGCCTTTTCTAATAAACTCTCTCACTGAACCAGAACTTTGTGTAGTCTCTCTTCGGGGAACCTTACACACACCTCCTACTCATTTTTCTTTACTGTTTAAATTCAAACACCTTGTTTCAGAGATATGTCTGTTCATTTTGCTTCTCCACTTGGGAGGTTACATAATTTTGTTTTAGTTAAAAGACAAAGACAAAAGTAACCTGGATTTACAAAGAAAAAAAATAAAAAGACTACAGAATCACATAGTTGTAGGTTTGCATTTAACTCCACTGAAAATGAGCTGTGTGCTGTTGAATCAGTCTCTTAACCTCTCTGAGCTTCAGTTGATTCTTCTTTAAAACAGGATAGATTTTAAAGATTTATTTTATTGTTTCTGAGAGAGACAGAGAGAAGGGGGAGGGCCCAGAGCAGTCTCTATAGTTGTATGTCAACAGTTTTCAGCATGGTTTTGTTCCACACTGAACAAAGTCGGGCTGCAGAAGGCAGGAACCTAGTTGGGGGTCTCCCGCATAGGAGGCATGCCCCCTCGAGCCAGGGACAAATGGGAGGGGGGGTGCAAGAACCTCACATGGGAAGCACACCTCAATTCAGCATATGGGTCCCCTCGGGCCAGGGCCGGGATTAGATCTTCGGTCCCCAGGGCTATGCTTAAACCACCAAGCCATCCCAGCTTCCCCATTTTAATGCCGACCCCCTAGGGCTGACATCAGGAACAAAGGCAGCCACGTCTGTTCAGAACCTAGCATAATACCTGATACAAAGACCCACATCAGATGCGCTTCTTACCTTTCCTTTCTCTTAAGTCCCAACAGTAGTGAATTCCTCCATGTTGTCTCAGGGTCACTACTGTGGATGGCAGGAACGGTGAGTGCTGTTCTTCCTCACGTCAGCTTCATGGCAGTTGCTGGAGGAGCCTGGGATCAAAGCCCAGGCTGTCATGTGTGCCCTGCGGGTGGCTTCAGTGCTGCTGTTTGCACAGAATGCCTTATGCAAATGGCACACAACCAGGACCAGGGGATTCCTCATGCAGCCAGGCCTGGTGGGCCAACAGTGTCCAGCTGACTAGCTCTCCTGGCCCCTAGTTCTCAATCCCCATGGGGAAGCCTAGAGGGTCTGTGCAGAGAAGCTGCTCCCTGTGTGAGACATGGCCAGGAGTCACTCCTAGAATAAGGTGACCAGATTTTAACATTGGTAAAGCGGGACACCATTGACGGGGGGAGGGGGTTCTTGATTAAAAATTTGGTCTATCTCCCGCCGTTCCCTAGCTTGTTGTGCATTCTTTCCAAAAATCAGGACTTTTTTAAAACGCCGCAGGACGCGGGACAAATTGTTAAAAATCGGGATTGTCCCGCCAAAAGCGGGACATCTGGTCACCTTATCCTAGAACCACTGAGAAACATGAAGCAGACTTCCTGGGCAGTGCATGCCAGCAGATTCTGAAACTTTATTTTCTTTTTGTCGGAGCATATTTAAAATTAGCTGGAAATTGTGCCTTAATTTCATGTACTTTTATCTTTTACAAATTAAGATCCTTGTGAGTTATTGAGAAAGGAGGATTTTAAGATAGCAAAAGAAAGGGGCTTCCAGGAATAAACTTGACCACGCCCATTACAGATTTAGCACCTCCTATAAATCTCTGACCAGCCTCCTGGAGACTTGCAAAGACAAGAGTAAACAGGATTTATCTGGAAACTCCTACAGTCCCACGGAGACTCCCCCTCCCCACTTTGAGTCACGAAGGACACATAGGACCCTAGACAAAGGAATCATATGGACACTGGAAAAGGTATACAAGCTGTAAAGAATTTAACTATGGGGAGCACATGCATAGATGCCTCTAGCCCCATGTGCTCGGCTGGCTAATAAAATCTTCCTCTATCTAAAGAGTTGTCTGAGCATCTGATAGCCTCCCTCGGGTGTCACTTCCTGCAACATTATAAAAGTGTTTCAGGACATTGCAAAGTGGGCCACAGACCCAAGGCCTGTGCTTGCCTGAACAGGCTCATCCTGCCAGAGGTGGACTTCCTGCTCAGAGGGAGGAGGCAGGACAGGTCTTTGACCTTCATCATAAAACTGCAGTCAGCAGGGTCACCTGGCTACTTGGGGTTAATAGGGGATAAACTGCAGAGGGTGGAGCTGGACCTGTCTCCCCTCCCCAAGCCTGGTCTTCCCAAACCTGCCACTCTAATGGTGCTTTTTGCTTCAAGTAACAGAACATCCAACCAAGAAGGGCCTAAACCATCAGGGGTTGTTATTCCTCCTAACAAGAAGTCCAACAATAGGGCAGTGCCAGGGTTATTTCAGTGTCTAAATGATGTCATTAGGGTCCCACACGTTTTCTGTCTCTTTCTTCTGACATACTCAGTTTGTCCTCATTATCACCAAATGGCTGCCACTGCTCCAAACTTTATACATAGGCACAACAGTGTCCACTGAAAAGGAAGAAAGGCCATAATTCCTGAATATCTTTTTTTGGTCTCTTCCACTGTGTGTTTCTCTTCAATCACACACCTCTTCCTTCTCCTTAGCAATAACCACCATCCTGTCTTTATGATAACTTTTTTCTTGGTTTTTTTTAATAATTTCACCATCTATGCCATCTACTAGGATGGGCTGATAAATTTTGCCTCCACTGTAATATTTTTTTGTTATATTAGACATATTTGGATGTAACCGGTTCTGTGTAGTCTCATGGTAGCTCCCCTTCATCATTCTTTTTTTTTTTTAACTGAACTGGGGGCCTCACCATGTTCGGGAAGCACACCCCAGTTCAGCATGTGGGTCCGCCTGGGCCAGAGCCGGGATTCGATCCTTGGTCCTTGGGGCTTCAAAGCAAGCATTTAACCCACGGAGCCATCCCGGCTTTCCCCACTCAATCATTCTTGACCTTGAACACACAGGTGCTTACATTTTTCACCCAGTACACATAGAAAAGGAAGAGTGTTCAGACATTTTGTTCATACAGCATGCTGTTAT
Source organism: Craseonycteris thonglongyai (assembly GCA_004027555.1). Taxonomy (NCBI): domain Eukaryota; kingdom Metazoa; phylum Chordata; class Mammalia; order Chiroptera; family Craseonycteridae; genus Craseonycteris; species Craseonycteris thonglongyai. Next base: position 15,059 of record PVKE010017525.1, read on the forward strand.
TGAATTCTTAACAGTGAAAAAATTCCTCCAATTGACAGTTACAGATGAATTCAAGCCATTTATGGTGATCAGTGTTTTGATGTAAATACAATAAGATTCTGGGTAAGGCAGTTCAAAGGTAGAGAAGTGGGTAAACAGATGTGAGTGACAAACCACAAAGTGGAAAGCCCATGACAGCAAATGATCAGTTTCATCAAGATCTCAGAAGTGTATTAAAGTGTGTGGCGATTTTGTGGAAAAATAATTATTCAACTTTGAAAATAAATGATGTGGGTATTTTTTTTTTTTTTTTAAGATTTATTTAGTGTTTTGAGAGAGAGAAAAGGGGAGGGCCCAGAGCAGTCTCCACAGTAGTACATCGTTAGTTGTGACATGATTTCATTCCACACAGGTGGATGTGGGGCCATGTGGGGCAGTAACCTAACTGGGTGCCTCCCACATAGGAGGCGAGAACCTTCATTACTGAGCCATCCTGGCAGTTATCAGTTGTGCCACAGTTCAGCTTATGGGGTTTGCACATGTCAATGCCTGGAACCAAACCTCAGACCTTGCAATTGGGAGGCAAGTACTCAACTGCTGAGCTATCCTGGCATTCCCTGTATTTCTTTTTTTTTTTTTTTTTTATATATATATATATATTTTTACTTATTTATTTATTTTTGACAGAGAGAGAGAGAGAGAGAGAGAGAGAGATACAGAGACAGAGAGAGAACTGAACTGGGGGAGCTCGCAGTTCAGCATATGGTTCCGCACGGGCCAGGGCCAGGATTCGATCCTCAGTCCCCGGCGCTGCAAAGTGAGCACTTAGCCCACTGAGCCATCCCGGCTTCCCCTGTATTTCTTTTTTATTTCATTAAATTATCTTTTTCCATTCATTTTCTATTCAAGTGGAGGCAAACATTATCAGCCCACACTCGTATGTATGCGTTCTTGAATAGTATTGTTTTGTTTTGCCTGTTTTCAAAGTTTATATGCATGAAATCATATTATACTCTTTTGTGTATTATTTCTTTGGCTCATCATTGTTTGTAGGATTCATGCATAATGTTCTGTGTAGCAGGGGGTTGTTCTTTTTCATTCCATGGGAAGAACATAGAACAACAATTTGTCCTGTTGATGGACACCTTGGTCCTTCTGGGTCCCCTATGAATAATGTTGTTATGGATATTCCCGTGACACACACATTCATTTCTCTAAAACTCTCACCCAGGAATGAAGTTCCTGAGTTGTAAGGTTTGTATAGAGCCAACTCTAGTACTGATTTCCTAGTGTGGTAGAAGTTCCACTCCCATCAGAATGAATGAGAGATTCCTTTGCTCCACATCTTTGCCAACACTTAGTACTGATAAGTTTGATCTTTCTGAAAATATAAATGAAATCATGTCACTCTCCTGCTTCAAGTCCATTTTACTTGGAGTAAATCCAAACATTTTGCCCTGGGCCTCAAAGCACCCCCATTCCCTCCTTGCTCCCATCTGGATTGGAACTTACCACCTACTCTGCTCCAGCCATACTGATCTTGTTTCTGTTCCCAAAATTGCTAAACTCAAATCAGGTGGGAATGGGAATCAACAAGGCTAAAGAAAAGAATGGGGCCAGGCTCCAGAGCTGTATCAGGAATTCATGGGAGTGTCTCCCATGCAAGACAATCCCAAAGACACTCCCTTCCACTCCTCAGGGAGTCGTGGGCCTCTATGCCCTTGAAGGTGGGTGTCTCCCTGACATGGATTCTATGAATTTTTCTTGCATCACAACGCCTAAACCTAAGCCAATCATGTCACCAGTAACAGAGACCAGGCTCAACTCAGGCTAGAGGAAAATCTGCTGCCCAGAGAAGCACAGAGCAACAAGGAATAATTGAGCATATTTATGAAGCCAGCGTGAAAAAGAAAGAATGAACAAACACACCAGTGAGGATATGTTGAAAGTAGAACCATGCCATAACCAACTCCACCAAACATTATTGCAGAACGTGTCAAAACTGATAGCCCAAATCCCAGATCTCCAAAAAACAAGCTTTGTCAACCCTCTGTGAGGTCCACATAGCCTGGGGAGGAAGGTGAAGAGTTTACTACCAGAGTGGCAAATAGTAAATTAGGTTATTAGATAAATGTGTTTCTTGATGGGATGCTGGGACAGCTCAATAGGTTGAGCACTTGCTTTGCAACCATGAGGTCTAGGAATCAAGTCCCAGCCCCAGCCTGTGCAAATCCATATGCTGAACTGCAGTACAACTGGTAACCAACCGTAAGCCCTGCGGTGAAGGTTCTCACCTCCCATACGGGAGGCCACGGTTCAATTCCCGCCTTGCGCACTCCCACATCCACCTATGTGGAATAAAACTATGTTGAAACTAATAACATACAGCTATGGAGACTGCTCTGGGCCCTTCTCTCTCTCTCTCTCTCTCTCTCTCTCTCTCTCTCTCTCTCTCTCAAAAAAAAATACAATAAAATAATAATAAAATTTGCTTCTTAGGATCCCTGACTTGGGAATGGAGTGCTCTCCACAGGAAAAATGAGCCATCCTCAAAGTGAGCTGAAACTCATGGAAATCTGGGAGGAACTTGGCCACACATTCAGTCAGGGGCTGGAACAGTCAGCAGGAAGAACGCAGAAGGAGAAGCTTCGTTGCCTGACGTTCTGACCATGATGAAGCAGGTGCTCTTGACTTAGGCCAGGCCTGCAAAGATGGCGTCTAGCCAAACCCCCTGTAGAGCTGATACTGAGGGTGCGGCAGTTTGCATGTTCCAAATATGGCCACAACAGTCTCTCCACCCCATATGCCCTCCATCGACATGGCCTTGCCACCCCTCTATCAAGAGGTGGGGTTCAGATCCCCTCCCTTGAATCTCAGCAAGCTTGTGACTGCTTCTACCAATAATGCTCCACAGTTTAGATGGGAAAAGCTATGTAGCTTCCGCCTGGCTTTCTTGGGATGCTCACCCTTGAGGAAGCTCGCTAGTCTGTAAGAAACCAGCTGCACAGAACTGTCATGCTAGAGAGGCCACGTGGAGCAGCCGACAGCCAGTCCACATAACTTCCAGGCACATGAGTGTGCCGGATCGGAAGGCCAGCCGGTCATGCCTTCAGATGACTGCGTTCCCAGCCAGCAGCGACCTCAACCAAGTGGGGGACCCCAAGTGAGAGCTGCCCAGATGAACCCTTTCCCCAATTTCCGAACTACAAAATAGATGCAAACTAAAATAGTTATTTGAGGCTGCTCTATTTGGGGGTAACTTGTTATGTAGCTGTAATAACCAGAACCAGAAGGAGAGAAGGGAGTGAAGGGGGCAATGGAAGGAAGTGTTGTCCAGGGCAGCGTAGAGGACACTGAAGAAGGAGACAAAAGATGATAGGGAGCGGGAAGCAAGGGAAGATTCATGAAACGTTGATGAAGCCCAACTTTCCTTTCCTAGATTTTTTTTTTCCATTGTTTTTTGACAGAGACAGACAGACAGACAGAGAGGAGGGGAAGGGCCCAGAGCAGTCTCCATAGTTGACAGCATTCGTTTTCTATATGGTTTCACTCCACAGGTGGGCGCGGGGCTGAGCAGGGCAGGAACTGGGCCAGGAGCCTCCTGCATGGGAGGCTTACCCCGATGAGAACGAAACTGGGGGCGCACCCCAGTTCAGCATCTGGGTCGGCGCAGGCCAAACCCAGGATACTATTCTCAGACCCCAGGGCTACAAGGCGAGCACTCAACCCGCTGAGCCATCTGGCTTCCCCCCAAGCTTCCTTTCCTGATGAACCTTTCTCATTCTCTTCAGGCCCTGGAAACAGCAGGGTGATCTGTCCTTTTCTCTTCTATAGTATAACCTGGAGCTCCTAAAGTCTCCCCTCGGACCTTTTTACACCACAATACAGGATTTATTGGGGAAGTGGGAACCATTTTCTGTTCCAATTCCTTTTTCATTCCTTCCTTTCTCAACAAAACCTTTATAGAATCTCCACACCGCTGTGCTCAACAGGGAAACGGCAGCCATCCACTCTGCTGGCCCTGCTGGCCCCCTGTGGGAAGGCAGACAGACCCCCAGCCTTCTTCCTTCCTTTCCTGTGTCTGCATCCATGCGAACACGGACAACAAGAACATACCAACACATAGATCTCTACTTACTGTGTAAACCAAAAGAAAAAGAAAAGCAGGGAAGTCGGGATGGCTCAGCGGGTTAAGCACTCGCTTTGCAGCCCCAGGGACCAAGGATCGAATCCCGGCCCCAGCCCATACAGACCCATATGCTGAACTGGGATGTGCTTTCCATGGGGAAGGCCCCCAGTTCAGTTCTCGCCTCCTTGTTCGACCCCTGACTCGAGGGTACGCACCTCCCATGCAGGAGGCCCCCAGCCCAGTTCCTGCCCTGTGCAGCCCCTGCCCACTTGTGTGGAACCAAACCATGTTGAAAATTGATGAGGTACAAATATGGAGACTGCTCTGGGCCCTCCCCCTTCTCTCTGTCTCTGTCTCTCTCTGTCTCTGTCTCTGTCAAAAAGAATAAAATAAATCTTAAAAAAAAAAGAAAGAAAGAAAGGCAGAAGTAACAAAGGCCAGAAAAGCATGCTTTGAAACGTTTGTGAGGCCTAAGTGGGCATTTTGACAATATAGCTTCCCCCTGGGTGATGCGTCCTAGACGCTCTTGCCATTTAAACTGTTCCTTTCAAAATAAAGCCCTCTCCCAACAATGACAGGAGCCCTGCCACCTGACAGAAAATCAGCAGAACATAAAGAATCCTATTTGGAAATGACATTCTGTATTGTAAGCTTTGTTCTGTTTTATTTTTTAATTTTCTGTTTACAACATTTTAAAAATATTGCAGCCAAGAAAAAGAGGGGGTGGGGAGAGTGGATGAAGCAAGACTGACAATGTGGTGATCCTTACTTAAGCTGGGTGATGGGTCCATGGGGGTTCGTTGTACTCTTCACTATGCTTTTACCTCGAAGGCTTAAAATTTTTCCATTATAAAAAGTTTGTTGTCTTTCTTTTGTTTCCCTGGAAAGGAAAAAAGATGTTACATTTTAAATGTGAAAATGTGCAAGTTGCCTTGTTACAATAAAACCAAATGTGTACCCAGAGATTTTGATGCCTCTCTCTCAGAACATATTACACTTCAGACCTTCCCAGTTTGGTCCCCTTAATAAACATATTGTCAAGCTCAGTACTAAATCTAGCACAGTCCTGCTCTGTGTGCGTCACAAGACCATATGGATTGATCTAAGACAACCCCTCAGTCAGTGTTGTGCACCAGTGATTATGTCACTGGTACAGATGCCCTGGACGTGCCACATTGCTCAACATTTAGTCCTTAGTTTTTATATTTAATTTTTATCTCAAATTGTTTGTGTTAACAAAGGGCCACCACCTTTACTCTGATACTAGGGTCTGCCACCACAAGATGGCTCTTGGGTGTTCTAATGCCCAGAGACAATCAGGGTGTTTGTTGGCCAGTTTCCTCTATACGCTGTGTCCAGTGAGATAAAAGAGGCTCTCAGAGTCAGTGTTTGTACAGTGAATTTGGGAAGAGAGTACTTTTTCTCTTTAGGTGCCAGCTATCAAGCATAAAGCAAAGTCCATGAACTCTCTGTGACCTTAACCTGTGACCTGGTTGAAGAAATGACCCTGCTCGGTCTACTAAATACCACGGTGCATACATGAAACATTTTAGGAAACGACCACCAAGAGCATGAGTTTTGCGAGCTCTAAAATTGAGTAGCTGAAGTTCAATGATACTGAGATTTTTAGAGATATATGTTGAAGTTGGTTGAAGACTAATATGGGCTTAGTTGTATCTCCCCAAAATTCATATGTTGAGAGCCTAACCTCCAGTACCTCCGAATGTGACTGTGTTTGGAGATAGGGTCTTTAAAGAGGTCATTAATTTAAAATGAGGTCCTTAGGATGATCACTAATCTAATATGACTGGTGTCCTCAGAACAGGAAGTTAAGACATAGAAATGCATGTGAGGACACCAGGAGATGTCCATCTGCGAGCCAAGGAGGGAGGCCTCAGAAGGAGCCAGCCCTGCCCACACCTTGAGCTTGGACCTCCAGCCTGCAGAACTGTGAGGAAGTAGATGCCTGTTGTTTAAGCCACCCAGTTTGAGGCTTTGTTATGGCAGCCTTAACAAAGGCAAAGCCTTTCTATATATAAAACTTAATGAACATGGATTATATCAGGTGTATTTATAGTACTAAAAATCTTTTCTCTTATAACCTGTTGATATAACAAATTATGTTAATTAACCTCTTTTTTTGTTGTTGTTTTTTTGTTTGAGAGAGACAGAGAGAAGGGGGAGGGCCCAGAGCAGTCTCCATAGTTGTACATCATCAGTTTTCAACATGGTTTTGTTCCACACAGCTGGGCAGGGGCCACACAAGGTGAGAATCGAACTGGGAACCTCCCGCATGGGAGGCATGCTCCCTCGAGCCAGGGACCAAACGGTGTGTGTGGGGTGGGGAAGGGGGGGCGTGGGGGGGTGGGAACCAGGCTGGGGACGTCCCGCATGGGAGACATGGCCCCCTCGAGCCAGGGACCGAATGGTGGAGGGGTGGAGGGCGGGAACCAGGCTGGGGGCCTCCCACATAGGAAGCACATCTCAGTTCCGTCCATGGGTCTGCATGGGCTGGGGCCAGGACTCAATCCTCAGGGCTGCAAAGCGAGCACTTAAAACCATTGAGCCATCCTGGCTTCCTCAATAATTTTTTGATTAATGAAGGAACCAGGCCAGTCTCATTCTCTAAGGCTGTGCTATTCCACTCAGGAGCCACCAGCTATAAACAGCTACTTACATTTACATTAATTACAATTAAATGCAATGTTTTGGGGAATGCTGGGATGACTCAGTGGGTTGAGTGCTGGCCTTGCAACCGCAGGGCCTGGGGATTGAGTCCCAGCCCTGGCCCATGCAGACCCATATGCTGAAGTGGGGTGTGCTTCCCATGTAGAAGGCCCCCTTGGTTCAGTTCCCACCCTGTGCAGCCCCATATCTACCTGTGGAATGAAACTACGTCACAACTAATGATGTGCAACTATGGAGACTGCTCTGAGCCCTCCCCTTTCTCTCTGTCTCTCTTTCTGTCAAACATTAAAATGAATGAATCTTTTTTTAAATTTTTAATGTTTTTAAAACTGGCCACAATTCAAGTGCTCAGGAGGGCCTGGAACACACGCGCTCGAGTGACCAGCATGTTGGACATCACAGACATAGAACCTTTCCCTCCTGCAGAAACTTCTACTGGGCAGCACTGCACTCGCGTGGGGGCCACGGCCGCGCACTGAGTCAGGTGAGAGCAGAGAGGAGCACACTGCTACTAACACCAGGAACCAGCATCGCCACTTCCCACTGAGCACTTGCTATTGCATATGCTAGGAACCGAGTTAGACGTGTGAGAAACAGAATCATTGTCCCTTCCAACACTGCAGGGCAGTTCATATCACCCCTAAGGAAACTGCCTCTTCAGTGGCACAAGGTCCTAGCAACTGACCACGGGAAAGGCCCGTCCCTGTCGTTCAGGGCTAACAGCAGTTGGGGAAAGACATTAGGGGCCCAGCCAAGTCGGCTAGATCTCCAGGACAAACAGCCCCTGTAGGGGGTCTCAAGCACAAGATAGGAACCAGGGAGTTGCACTCTGTAGTTGGGGGTACTAGGGGGCTTCACATAAGTGTGCCCACTCATGCCCAGGGCTCCCCCACCCACTGGGTACCAGGCCTGAGGCCATGAGACCCATGACAGCCCCGATGCAGGAGGAGCTGAGACTCTGATCCATGCTCTGCCCAGGCCAGGAAGGGGCCCAGTGTCCCCTCCCTGCACTGGGAGGCCTTGGTGACCCTGGCTGCAAAGGACTGAGGAACACTAGTGACAACAGAATGGCCAGTGTGCAGGGGCACCTTTGAGACCCCAGACACCAGTGCCTGGGCCACTCTGGCCTGCTCCAGGCTTCCGGGGTGGTTGGTGGTGCCTGGAGCAGGCCGCCTCCTGGGGGCAGAGCAGGGAGGGCACCCACGTTCCCAGGCCTCAGTGCCCTGAGGTAGAGGGCCTCCACCTGCTGGTGGACAGGAAGCCCCTGGCCTCAAGGACACGCTCTGACCTGTCACCCGAAGCAACCAAAAGGCTGGAGGGACAAGAGTGAAACAATCACCCAAGCACACACCATGAGCCTTCAGCAGGATCAGCAGTCGGCGACCAGAGCTCCACATCTGACCCCAGGCACCACCCCCTTCCAGAGGAGGGGATTGGACTAGGGGCCAGGCTGCCCTCAGGGCAGCCCCCTTGGAGGGGTCCCCTGCTCTTCTCCAGGGCCCGGGGAGGCCATGCAGGGAGGCAGAGGGCCTCCACGTGGCAGGCTATCAAGGGACTTCAAATCCGCCTGAGGTGGTACATGTCTGTTTCCAGAACAAGAACATCACATCAGCTGGAACCAGTGGCCAGAGACAGAGGCGGGTGCAGAGCAGAGGAGATTGCCATCTGTCGTCGAGCTTTGGGTCTGCAGCCACGTGTCTAGGGCACATTTGCACAGCACAGGACCCGTCCTCCTCAGCTTTATGAAGCTGCTCTATGCCCAGCACGGACAGGGTCCTTTGCATGTGTGAGGTCACAGCATGTTCACAAGGCTACAGGTGGCATTGCCCCTGCTTTGCAGATGGTAAAACAAGGGCTCGGCTTTGGGGTTAGGCTGAGAGGGCGCCCTGGGCCCATCGTTCCAGAACTCAGGGTCAGCACCTGCAGCTCTTCGCTGAGGCTTTCCTGAGCCTCTGAATCTGTTCTGCTGCAGTGGAGCAGGCACACATGCCGGGGAATGAACAGCTCCTGGGGCCGCCTTGCAGCAGTGACTGATGGGACTTGCTGCATAAACACCCAGGGACCCTCCTCCCCGCTTCTACGCTGTCTCCCAGAGGTCCCCATTGGATTCAGCTCAACTGCGACAGTAAAAACTTGCTTGATAACGTGCTCGGTTGGCTGCCTTCCTATCCCTGCCTTGTTTCTCGATGGCCCTACCTAGGCTTCTGAGATGACCTGCACTTGAACCCTTGTCTCAGGACCTGCCTTGGAGGAAATCCAAACTAAGCAGAGAGAAAGAGGACAAAACTGAGAACCGACAGGGGTGCTGTGGCCTCCTCCTCATATGGCCTGGATGGAGGGCACAGGGGTAGGGAGCCTGGCTCAAGCAGGCTGGAGGTGGTCCTGGCTGGCCATGGGCTAGGAGCCCAGCCGCACAGTCTGCAGGGAGGGAAGCTGCTCAAGTTGGTACCAGTTCAGAATTCTATTCTGCATAGTCTGTCCAGATTAGAGCAGGGCCTGAAGACGTGACTCAGGGTCCAGCCCTGGGAAAGGGGTCTGGCCAGGTCTGGGCACCTGGGCCGGAGCTTGGGACTATGTATAAGCACAGTGTTCATCCCAGCTGGGGCACACGCCCAGAAGCATCAACTCAACACACCCACGGGCTCAGAGCTTACTATGGGTAGGGACAGGATTCTTAGGGCCCATAGGAAAACTGATCCACTTAAGACCCCATCCCTGGTAGCTAGCCTGAAACGGCTCAGGTACAGACCAGTGAGTTTTGTGTAGAAGGTTCTCACCTGGACAAGGATAAACAAGACGAGGGTTTGCACCCAAACCTCTATGCCCTTCTAGTGCAGCTGAGCCCTGGACTCTCTCACCACCACCAGCCTAACCCCACACAATCCATCACTACTCGGCAGCATCCTAAATATCTCTCCATCCATCCTCTCTCTCCATCCCTACAGACATTTTGCCACTCCCAGCCACCCCACTCTCTCACCCAGGCTGCAGTGGCCTCCAGGCTGGTCACCCAACTCCTGTCCTTGCCTTTCTCCTGGCTTCTGCTCTATAAGACAGCCCATGGATCAAGCTTTTCCTTAAAGGTTTCTGATGGCTTCCATTCCCCAGCCCTCCCATGTTCTTCATGTCATGAACTTTCTCATCTTGGGGCCTTTTTAACCCTTATCCTTCTGCTTGAAGTCCTCACCCCACCCCACTTTTCTCTGTTCCTAAATATCTTGCCACCTTTCAGATGTCAGCTCAAACATCACTTTCTAAGCATAGCCTCCCATGGACCCCACTCAGATGATGTGGGAGGCGTGATCACTGCCATGATAGCACCAAGAGCTAAAGGAATAAAATATACAAAGGAGCAGCTAAGAGAACTGAAGGGGAGATAGAAGGACTTCAACATACATCCTAATGAAAATTCCCAAAAAAGAGAAAGGAGGAAACAATGGAGAGCAATATGTCATGAGGCAGTCAATGAGAACCTTCCAGAGCTAAAGAGGGATATGAGACCTCAAATCAAAAATACACTCCTAGGGGAAGCCAGGATGGCTCAGTGGGTTGAGTGCTCATCTTGCAGCCCTGGAGATCGAGGATCAAATTCCAGCCTTTGTGGACTCATATGCTGAACTGGGGTGTGGCCCCCAGTTCAGTTCTCACCACCCTGTGCGGCTTCCACTGATCTGTGTGGAATGAAACCATGTCAAAAACTGATGACGTACAATTATGGAGACTGCTCTGGGCCCTCCCCCTTCTCTATCTCTCTCTGTCAAAAACAATAAAATAAATCTTTAAAAAAGAAAAATAGGGGAAGTTGGGATGGCTCAGCAGGTTAAGCGCTTGCTTTGCAGCCCCAGAGACCAAGGATCTAATCTCGGGCCCGGCCTGTGCAGACCCATATGCTGAACTGGGGAGTGTCCCCAGTTCAGTTCTTACCAGGGCCTATGCAGGAGGCTCCTGGCCCAGTTCCTGCCCAGCTCAGCCCCATGCCCACCTGTGGAGTGAAACTATATGGAAAACTACTGCTGTCAACTATGGAGACTGCTCTGGGCCCTCCCCCTTCTCTCTGTCTCTCTCTGTCTCTCTCTCTGTTAAAAAAATAATAAATAAAAATAAATCTTTAAAAAAAAGAAAAAGAAAAATACACTTCGAGAATAAAGTATAAATTAACATAAGTCCATATGTGGCTCTATTATAATTAAACCACATAAAATCAAGGATAGGCAGGAAATCTCTAAATGTATTGAAAATTAATCATAACCAACAAAAGGGAAATATAATGTAAAACTTCAAGTTTTAATATACCAGTACTTTGAAATATACATGTATACATGTGTACAATGCCTGACAATTAAGTTCGCAAACTCATCCTAGAAAAAGTGCTCCATCCCTCATCGCTGCATATCACTAGTCACTTTCGAAGTACTCCCCTTGGGAAGCTACCAAAACAAACGACTACCAGCTGAGTAGCTTAAACAACAGAAATTTATTACTATTTTCTCACCGTCCTAGCAGCTAGAAGTGTGAGAACAAGGTGAGAGCAGGGTTGGTTTCTCCTGAGGCCTCTCTCCTGGCTTATAGATGGGCCCTTCTCACTATGTTCACATGGCCTTTTCACTGAGTGTGTACTTACCTGGTGTCTCTGTGTGGCCAAATTTTCTTTCCTTGTAAGAACACCAGTCAGATTGGATTAGGGCCCATCTATTATACTTAATTACATCTATAAAGGTACTGTCTCCAAATATAGTCACATTCTAAGGGTGTCAACACATGCATTTTGGGAGTAAAGGGGACATAATTCAGACAATAACAGATAACAAATGCATGACTTAAGTCATTTATAACTACCTTTCTATGATAGCAGTCAAATTTATATGCTATCTAAATACAAAACCAAAAACTAGTTCTTCGGGGATAAAAAGGACTATTAGCTGACTAGTTAGCCTATCCAATAAAAAAGGTGCGAGGGGGCACAAATAAGCAATATAAGTAATAAAAAGGAGGATATTCATTTAAACAGTAACTGCACTAGTCAGTCAATACATATAATCAATTCAGAAGTTGGTCTCCACCATCTCAAGCCCAAATAATCTTAGAAGCAAATTTTCCCAAAATTCTGGGGACTAGAAAGAAAATATAAACTTTGTACAAAAATTTTTCAGACGATAAAAAAAGAATTTCATCTTATGAGGCCAGTATAATTTTGATAATAAAATCAGACAAGGATAATTTTTAAAAGGAAAGGGAAGTCAGGATGGCTCAGCGTGTTAAGCGCTCGCTTTGCAGCCCTGGGGAATGAGGATCAAATCCCAACCCTGGCCCATGTGGACCCATATGCTGAACTGGGGTGTGCTTCCCATGTGGGAAGCCCCCCAGTTTGATTCTTGCCCTCACCCCATTTGGCTCATGGCTTGAGGGGTCATGTCTCCCATGCACAGAGGCCCCCAGCCCAGTTTCTGCCTTGAGCAGCTCCCCTGCCCACCTATGTGAAACAAAACTATGTCAAAAACTGATGCCCCAGTGGCTAGAGTGCCAACACGGGGAGTATGCTGGCAGCTGAAGTGAAGAGTGGCCCTCAGTAAGATGGGGCCCCAACGGGAGCACTGCGTGGCCTTGGACACTGGAGCCTGGCTGCTTCCCCTTGCTGTCTCCCAAAGCTCTCCTATCAGCCTCGCCCAGGAACTGCCTTGGGTGAGCTGCTGTCAGGAAGCCACCATTACCCTGTGACACAATTAGACCTGTGCCTTTACGAACAAACCCCACCCCCACTCCTCCCACTGAAGCCAGCAGAGGGAAGCCGCCATTACCCCGTGACACAATCAGACCTGTGCCTTTCCCAACAAACCCCGCCCCCACCCTTCCCGCTGAAGCCAGCAGAGGGATCTAGGTGTGGCAGCTTCTGACAGCAGTGGGATCTCAGAAGCAGAGAATACCTTCCCAAAGAGGAGGCATACAGAGACCAGGGCAACTGAGTCAAAGAGAAGCCCACCTCCTAGGAAGTCTCCCACTGTGAGAAAACCAAATAAACTAGAGAAAATATTATAAGACACTAACACCAGCTAGGAAGTAAAAGAAAGATACCTTCACATCTACCAGGAAAAAAGTCCTCATGTCCAGGAAACAAAATGCTCCAACAGCGATGAATACCTTTGTGAACAACGTTGCTCAGAAAGAAAGACGAAAATCTCCAGGAAAGGAATTTCAAGATATGGAAATATATGAGCTAACTGACATAGAATTCAAGACTGTAATTCTGAATACATTCAAAGAGCTCAAAGAAAACTGGCAGAACACACAAAAGGAACTAAGTGATCTCAGAAAAGAAATTGAATCTATAAAAAGGAAGCAAATAGAAATTCTGGAGATAAACAACACAATTAAAGAAATGAAAAATAAAATAGCTAGCATAAGAAGCAGAGCTGACCAGATGGAGGAAAGAATTAGTGAAATTAAAGACAGAAATTTGGAAATGTCACAAAAGGAAGGAGAGACCTAAAAGCTAAAAGAAATGAAATACATCTGCAAGAACTATCTGACTCCATTAGAAAGAATAATATAAGAAAAATAGGTATTCTGGAGGGAGCAGAGGATGAGATGGGCACACAGAAGTTACTCAGACAAATAGTAGATGAGAACTTTCCAAATCTATGGCAAGCTCTGGAACCTTAAATCCAAGAAGAAAATGGGACCCCTAGCTACTTGAATCCTAACAGTCCCTCTCCAAGGCACATTATACTGAAGATGTCAAAGGTCAAAGACAAAGAAAGAATCATCAAGGCAGCCAGAACAAAGACCACCAGAACCTATAAAGGAAAACCCATCAGACTATTATCAGATTTCTCAACAGAAACTCTATAATCCAGAAGGAAATGGAACAAAGTATTCAAAATATTAAAGGAGAAAAATTACCAGCCAAGAATCCTGTACTCATCAAAGTTATCCTTTAGAAGGAGGAATAAACACCTTTGCAGACATACAGAAACTGAAGGAATTCTCCAGCACAAGGCCAGCATTTCAAGAAATACTGAAGGAGGCAATTGGACCTGAAACAAAAATAAATAGAAATAAACTGGAACAACAAAAACATAAAATGGGAAGAAGTAAAGTTTTAAATTTTCAAAGAGAATGGAGATAAGAAACATTCTTAAGAAAAAAAAACCACTGTATATATGAAACTTTCTGTTAGATAAAGTTCATGGTAACCACTGAAAAAGAACTTAGAACTGGGACACATAATAAAAGAAGAGAAAATAGTCATAAACACCATCAAACTAAAATAACCTATAGGAATGAAAAATCTAAGAAGCAATTAAAAAAAAAGAAAAATGAAAAAGAGTGACCAGAAAACAAAAGATAAAATGGCTATAGGAAATCCTCATATATCAATCATCACCCTAAATGTAAATGGACTGAATTCACCAATAAAAAGACACAGACTAGCAAACTGGATTAAAGAACAAAAACCAACCTTATGCTGTCTACAAGAGACACACCTTAGCCACAAGGACACAGATTCAAGGTGAAAGGGTAGAAAAAAATACTCCAAGGAAATGGCACCCTAAGAAAAGCAGGTGTAGCCATACTTATATCTGATGAAACAGACTTCAGCATCAAAAAGATAATAAAAGACAAAGATGAACATTTCATAACAATAAAGGGGACAATACAACAAGAATATATTACACTTATTAATATATATGCCCCCAACCAAGAAGCACCAAAATCTACAAAGCAACTACTAACAGATCTAAAAGAAGAAACTGACAAAAACAAAATTATAGTGGGGGGCTTAAAAACTCCATTGACAGCCATGGACAGATCATCCAAACAGAAAATAAATAATGAAATATCAGCTTTAACAGATACATTACAGCAATTGGACATAATTGACATTTACAGTATACTTCATCCTACAACACAGGACTACATATTCTTTTGTTTTTTTTAAGATTTATTTTTATTGTTTTTGACAGAGAGAGAGCTACAGAGACAGAGAAGGGGGAGGGCCCAGAACAGTCTCCATAGTTGCACATCATTGGTTTTTCCACATAGTTTCATTCCACAGGTGGGTGTGGGGCTGCACAGGGCAGGAACTGGGTCGGGGTATCACCCCGGTGAGAACCAAACTGGGGACACTCCCCAGTTCAGCATATGGGTCCGCACGAGCTGGGGCCAAGATTCGATCCTTGGTCCCCGAGCCTGCAAAGTGAGCGCTTAACCGACTGAGCCATCCTGGCTTCCCCAGGACTATATATTCTTTTCTGGTGCACATGGAACATTCTCAAGGATAGATCACATGCTGGGACACAAACCTAGTCTCAGCAAATTTAAGAAGATTGAAATTATACCAAGTGTATTCTCTGATCACAAAACTTTGAAATTGAAGATCAACTACAAAAAGAAAGCAGGAAAAACCACATATACATGGAGATTAAACAACATATTATTTAAAAAAATAACTGAATCAAAGAAGAAATAAAAGAAGAGATTAAAAATACATAGAAACAAATGACAATGAAAACACAACATACCAGAATTACTGGGATGCAGCAAAAGCAGTAATAAGAGGAAAATTTATATCACTACAGGCCTAGCTCAAGAAACAGGAAAAATCACAAGTAACCAACCTAATATCACATCTTAAAGAACTAGAAAAAGAAGAACAAAAAAACACCCAAAGCCAGCAGAAGGAAAGAAATAATAAAAATGAAAGCAGAACTAAATGGAATAGAGAGTGGAAAAACAATTTTAAAAATTAATGCAACAAAGCTGGTTCTTTGAAAAAAAA
>PVKE010017526.1:0-30637 GCA_004027555.1 Craseonycteris thonglongyai
AGAGTCAGAGACAGAGAGAAGGGGTAGGGCCCAGAACAGTCTCCATAGTTGCACATCATTGGTTTTTCCACATAGTTTCATTCCACAGGTGGGTGGGGCTGCACAGGGCAGGAACTGGGCCGGGGTCTCACCCTGGTGAGAACTGATCTGGGGGCACTCCCCAGTTCAGCACATGGGTCCTCACGGGCTGGGGCCAGGATTCGATTTTCGGTCCCTGGGGCTGCAAAGTGAGCGCTTAACCCACTGAACCATCCCGGCTTCCCCCAGGACCTTTTTCTTGAACCTGGGTTCAAGTCTTGACTCTAATGTGCTCTGTGACCTTGGGCAAGTAGCTAAATCTCTCTGAGCTGAGGTTTCCTGTCTGCAAAATAAGGGGGAGCAGTGGGAATCAGCACTTAGAATGAAGTGGGTATTTGGGGTCAGGGAACTCAGGAATCTGTGGGAATCCCCATTTTGGAAGCGATGTAAAGAGGTGGTGAGAAACCTGGGGAGATAGATTCCAGCTCTGACCATCTGGGTGACCTTGGAAACTTCATCTGTCTAGTTTCAGTTCCCTTGTCTGCAAAACAGGGATACAAGTCACTCCTCCCTCACTGGTGTGCAGTGAGGATGAAGTGAGAGAGTTCAGGGAGGCCATAGATAGGTGCTGCACAGTCAGTGGCTGTTCTCACTGGGATGAAGCACCCTGGTGACTGTGCTGTGCAGCCTGATGAGGAGCCATGAGAAGAGATGCTCCGTGGTGATATGTCATCATCTTCACATGACATCAGACCTCCAGGGATGCATCCATATTGTACTAGGTACCTTTGACCAATAGATCCAACACTCTAACCATTGAGAAAAGAAACAATAGGCTTTTGTTTGGGAAGTTTATGCTCTCTTTCCCTGTGCCCTCCACCCCCATCTGCCACCATAGGTGCCCTTCAGTGACTTCCTGAGGGTGCCCACAGCACCCCGAGGCCCAGATGTTTTTTAAGATAAAGTATAGTTTCTGGATGAGTGCAGATTTTCAAAAACAAACACACTAGGACTTCTACATACGAGTGAGTTTTGTCTCTCCCCGCCCTGGGAAGCTGAGCCCTTCTTTAGAACTCTTAGAAGAGTCTTCAGGGCTAATGTTCATTTTGAAAAAATATCTTCAAAGGGGGCAAATTTCATCCTTTGAGAGTGAACAAAAAGTAAACCAGAGCCACGCTTAGTGAATAAGGTTGGAGATCAAGCTGGGAAATAAAATTTTGCATTAGAAGAAAAAAGTGTGTCTATAAAACCAGGAAGCTGATTGTCTCACATGGCTTATAAATTGAATTTCAGTGAGTTTGTTAAAAATCAGTTTCTTTTGTTTATAATCATACTTCATACGTCTCTATACAACACCAGGAAGGTCTAGCATGGTTTTCATTATTGTATTAGTAAGAGTCCATTTTTAAAATTTAGTGTTCATTAAAATGGATAATTTCTCAGCTCATACCCCAGTGTCTGCTTTTTAGTATTCTAAGCTCTGTGCAAATGGAGTTTCAATTGAAAGTGGATCTTTTCTTGGCACAATACACTGAATACTGGAGTAGGAGAAAGTGCAGCCAGAATAAATAAAGTTTGTGTGAAGATTTCCAAGATATTTTCTTGGCTAGGAGTGAGTTCAGCCTGGTCATTGGAGAACCAACCAAATGCTAACTTAAGATGTGGGCTAGGCCTAGGTAATTAACAATATTTTAAAATTGTTGTGGGCCTTTTTTTTTCTTTTCTTATTACATGAGAGCACATGATTGTAGAAAGCTTAGAAAATACAGATGGACAGAAAGAAGAAAGTAAAAATTAGCAGTGGTCTTATTCAGAGATAATTATTAGGAACATTCTGGTGGGTGTCTTTCTTTCTTTCTCTACAAACAAATGTTTACACATATCTATAAAACAGAAATAGCATGAGGTATAGTTTTGTAACTTATTTTTAACACACAAGGCACATCATTCACATTTTCCCACATCAGTAATTATTCTTCTTTCCCACAACATTATTTAATTATTTAGGGGTGAAGTACAATTTATATAACAAATTATCTATAGTTAAACATTTATGTTGTTACCCTTTAAATGTTTTGTTCTCTCTCTCTCTTCCCCTTTCCCTCTCTTTCTTTTACTGTCATAAGCAATATGCTGAACATCTTTGTAAACATTCTTAGTAATTTCCATTTGATGAAGTTAAAATTCTGGGTCAAAATTTGTATGGAAGCAGTTGATTCATTTTAAGAACTGCCTTCCAAAAGATATAATGATCTCTCATGAAGGATCAATGAAAATACTTGTTCTCCTGCATCTTTGCCAATACTAGACATTGTGTTTTTTGTTAATCTTTGTTAGTTTGATAAATTATTTCAAATTGCCTTTCCTTGGTTACAGTGAGGATTTTTCTTAATGCTGATTAACAATTGTTTTTGTAAATTTCCTTTTTACAGTTTTTATGCATTGATGTGGTCACCCTTTTTACTGATGTTGAGCTATCTATGTATTAAGGTCTTGGTCCTTTGTTATATGTCTTATAAATAATTTTGCCAGTTTCCTGCTTTCCTTTAGATTTTGGGGGGAGAATAACAGAATTAAAAAATATGTACTCGAACTATTAAATGTTTCCTTTATGCTATCTCCTTTCAGTGTTATACTTTAAAAATCCTTTCTCCACTGGAAAATTATGTAAATGTTTATTTTTGTTTCCTTCTAGAACTTTTATAGCTTTATGGTCACATTTAAAGTTTTCATCTGGAATTTGTTTAGATGTAAGGTGTGTGATAAAAATGAACTTAATTGTTTTTCCAACTGGTTAGCCAGTTGTCTCAACACCAAATTTTAAATATTTCACTCATTCCCCACTGACTGGAAAGGTCGCTTTATTTTATACTAAACTAACATAAGTGTTTGGCTCTGTTTGTGGACTTTGTGTTTCCGGTTTCAATGCTCAGTTTGCCTTTTGTGGCACCATACATTGTTTCAATTACTTTTTTTCTATATTAAAATTGGCTAGGGCTTTTTATACATCTTAAAATCGGCTCGGGCAAGTTTCCACATTTTTCTTGGCTATTCTTAAATGTTTATTCTTCCATATAAACTTTAGAATTATTTTGTTAACTTAAAAAGTCCCATTGGAATTTTCACTGGGATTGTATTAAAAGTAAATATCAATTTGAAGACAACTGATGTCTTTGTAATACTCAGTTGCTGCTCCATTTAATAATAGTGATAATGATTTTAATAAATTAATACCAGCAGCCAACATTGATCCACTGCTTACTATGAGTCAGGTCCTGTTCTAAGCCCGCTTTCCACATTTAAACCTCCTAACAATAGTACCACCATAGAGGTGCTATTGTTGCCATCCTCATTTTACACATAGAGAAATTGAGGCATGGAGATGTTCAATCACATGCCATGGCCACACAGCTTTAAGACAGAGCCAGGATTCTTTTCTTGGGTGGTTGGGTCCTAGTGCCTGTGCTTGTGTCTGGTATTTTTGCCATAAGCGTGTCTGCTGTAGACATCTTTGCTGCAAGCATTTTCACCCCATTTTTACCATACAACTAATTGACTGTACGGCAAGTTCTCCATAAAATATAAAATAGTGATAAATAAAAAAAGGGACATTTAAAAAGATTTTATTGTGAAAAATGACAACACATCATCTTTGAAGTGTTTTGTTCATAAAATACATTTGTTTTCACATTTTTTTTTCCTCTTCAGCATAGCATTTTTTCTTTGTTGCTGAAATTTCTTCCTTCATTAAGAGAGGTATGACTTTCTAACTAGAAAATAGATAAATAATGCTCTTAAAGACTGACTTAGTAGCTGCCTCTTATATTTGCCATAGCTTGGTAAACTTTTGGTTTTGATGGGTGGGATATCCATCAGTGTTCACTGAAGGATTTGCAAACTGATATGTGATCACTTTCTAGTATAGTATGCAATCTGGCTTTACATGTAGATTTGCAATATGGCTTCATAGTAGTTGTTATCATCCGCTATTTTAAATCACCATGTCTACCTATGACTGTATAGACCATCATGAGGAATAAGATCTATACATAATATAAAAATGAGCATAACTGCAAGAACTTTGTCAATGGAGAAATGAAACCAGCTGATAGCTTATACACGTGGAGTCTGCCAAACTGTCAACCAGTTGTTTCATCTTTTAAGGCAAAATTGCCTTACTGGCAATTAGTTGTGTGGCAAGCTGTTTACAGTGAAAATGCTTGTGGCAAAGATACTTATGGCGAAAATACCTAGACCCATATAAAATACTGGCCATCTGTCCTGAAGTCTGATAAAACTTGGCAGAATAAAATCTGGTTCTGGAGCTTTGGTTGGGGGGTAGGATTTCCTCCTACCTCTCTTCCAGTTCATGCATTTCATCTTCATCTGTGTCTAATCACAGTGCTTAGTCTATCCCTTGAGATGTATTCCAGCAAATAAACTTTTTCAATTCTAGATTTTAAAGTAGGTTCTCCTGGACATTTGCCTTTCTTGAATGTTTTTCCCCTTTGGTATGTTAGATCTCTTTACATACTTTAAATGTGTTTGTTTTACAATCTCTTTGGATTGTTCTCTAGCCATCTCTTCTTGCTTGTTTGGCTGCTTCTTCATATGGTTTGCCATTTGGTGCTGTGAGCCCATCTTCAGAGGGGTTTGTTGACAGCAAGATCACTGTAGGTTGGGCTGGACATTCACAGCCTCTGCTAGGGCCACAGTGGTCAGGATGGTCACGGACAGGTTGTGGGTGGTAAAACATCTTACCTTCATTCTCCTGCTTTGAGCCACGGAGAAGCTTTTCAGTACCCGTTTATGTGTGGTGCAGCCCTTTGGAGCTTAATTTCTGCAAGAACTCTGCTCTTTCTCACTGCCTTGCACAAGCCAGGGTCCTATATTTGCATCAACATCAGGATTATGACTGCAGACCCCCAGGCCTGTAGCCCACACAGCTTAGCTTTCTGCTTAGATTTTGCATTCCCTTTTTCACCCTGTACCTGGGGTCTCCTCCTCATTCCTTTGAACAAGGCTACATATTATAATTTTTAAAATCATGTTTTACTCAGAATTTCTGGATCTATTATATTGACCACAGATCCAGAAATTGTTTTAGATTTCTAAGTGGTTATTCATAGATTTTATGGCAGAAAAGGTGGGGGAGAAGTAAGTATTAACCTATGTTTTTTACTGTCTGGTTATATTTATCATCTAAGAGAATATTTAACTAATTTTTACTTTTTGGCATTAATATGTTGACATTTTATTTGTGTCTTAGTATAAAAATGTTTAAAGATGTTCACAGTCATTTAAAAAGTATGTATAAGGGATGCCGGGATGGCTCATTGGGTTAAGTGCTCACTCTGCAGCCCTGGGGTCCAAGGATCAAAGCTTGGCCCCAGCCTGTGTGAACCCATATGCTGAACTGGGGTGTTCTGTCTCTACCAGGGTGAGATTCTCATGCAGGAGGCCCTCACCTGGTTCCTGCCCTGTGCGGGCCCCCTGCCCACTTGTGTGGAATAAAACTATATTGAAAACTAATGATGTACAACTATGGAGACTGCTATGGACCCTCCCCATTCTCTGTCTTTCTCTGTCTCTGTCTCTTGGTCAAAAACAATAAATAAAACTTTAAAAAAAGGTATATATATATATATAACTTATTATTTTATTATCTATTCACAGACTCAGAAAGTCACATTATCTCCTCCTGTAGCTATGAATATAAATTTTCAGTTTATTCTTTCAGAGTTAACAGTTTTTACTTCATATAATCTGCTACTGTATTATTAGTTGCAAACTGAGGCCTGTATCAGGTTTGACAGGCTGGAGAGAAACAATAGCCTTAGCTTTACTATTGGGCCTTCAATTAGTATTTTACTGATTAATAATGGCAGCTATTTTTTCTTTTTGTTTCAAAACTTAATGCAGCATTTAGAAAGAAATTTTGAAAGAGGAAGTATATAGTATAAAAATAAAAATAGGTAACATTTTAAAATTTGGGATGTAGAGATGGAAAAAAAGAATTGAAAAACTAAAGGAATAAAAATTTATTTTACACGGACTACTCAGTAGAGACTTACATTCATAAGGTTGATAGAAAAATGTAGATATGAATATGTTGCATTAAATTTTATTGATCTTTTCCATCTACAGTTTCTTATTTATATTAAAATTAATTTCTGAATGGTAGTGAACAGGTGAATTGATAAATAAAGACAGTTTTTCTTAAATTCCTATATTTCCCCCTGATGGTAAGTTTTAATAGCCATATGTTTGAGTTTAGGAGTATTGCTTGCAGTATGTAATATGGTTAAGTCACTGCCTTCCTCTAAATTGTCAGTACTGTGCTGGGAGCACCGTTAAGCTTGTGGTTTAAGCCAAAGCCCTATCCCAACAGCCTATATTTCTTTTTTAATATGAAGGAGATGGAGAGCTGTGCAGGTGTTTGCAAGCATATATTAGGGAACAAAGAGAAGCGGGAGAAAGGATGAGCTGGTTTCCCAAGGCAAACTTTCATGGAGAAATGAAAATAGGCATTCAAAATGGTATTCTACAAATCCATAGTGAATTTACATTTCATGTTATCCTAATGTGGCATCTCTGTGTAACCTTTCAAGCAATGGCAACACTATACAGCTCTTCCATTCATCCTCAGAAAGGTTGGTCCAAGGCTCGCTTGTCTGGGAAGTCTAGTTTGCAAGGTGTTGATGTCTTGGTGTTTAACCCTCAGATGTTTCTGATCTTAGGGTTGAGATTTTGGGAAAGGAGAGGGAAGGCAGACTTGAGTGACATCACAATTGAAAGGGGAAAAATAAAATGAAAAAACTTTTTAGAGGATGCAGATCCAACTTTTACACTGTGACTACTCAGGGATATTTCAAAATGTTTTCAAATAACAAATACTTTTTGGAGATGTGAGAGTATTTCCAAGTATTAAGAAAACTCACTGAATATTTCAAATGTTTGGAATTATTACAAAGCCAGGAATTCCAGATGTTTGTAAGGAAGCCATTGCATATCTCTGTTTAAATATTCAAGTGGGTTTTAAAATGGTAAGGAGGAGAAAAATACATATCATTCCATTTTTCCTCTTTAAAAACAGGACAGCACCTACTCTGTCAGACTATCAGGAGAACCAAACTACTGTGAGGGGGAGATCAATAGATGTGAGCATCTTCTTGGTCCTTCTTTCTCTTTCTCCTTCCCCGGGCTGTTGTAAAAAGATGTGAAGCATTTAGAAGGACACTGCACTGTGGGAAATGTAGTATATTATTATTGTTTCTCACTGTGGTACTGAATCAATCATTATCTGTGTGATGGATGCCAGATGTAAATAATAGCCAGGGATCCTGGCCATCTGTCCTTCCATAATCAGACTTTCCCATGTCTCCTGGACAGCTACATGAATCACACATGTCTTTAAATTAAGAACTTGCCTGCAGCAAACATCTTGTGAAAGCGCCAATGTAACGATAATTCATTTTTTGCATGAAATGCACTAGTTTTAGATCCAAATTCTTGGATTTCATGTCAGGTATTCACTATGATGAGAGTTTCTTGGCTACTCTGAGCAAGAATCATCCAGATTGAAAAAAATTCCAGGATTTACACATGCAAGCCTAACAGTTTGGCTTTTGGTTGATTCAGAATTAATACATTTAGACCATCTATTTTTCACTCATGCTTGCGAGTCCCTAATACTGCATTAAGGAACTTCAAGCTTTATAAGCCCTCACCCATGAGAGCTGGCACTTCCACCTGAGAGGGTGTAACTCAATATACATGCAAGGACTGTCGGAAAAAAATGCAGCCATAAATGCCTCTGTTTTTCATAGTACATGGCAGCCTACTTTCTGGACAGCCCTCGTACATATTGGTGACAAGGCAACAAGTACCCTGCTGCCTTTTCTGATGGGAACAAGGGTGCGATAAGGGCTAGTTATGCCTTTGCTGGAGGCCTTTCCAGCCAGAAAGACCCTTCTCTGTACAATTTCCTGGCACTCATTTCCCTGAACAGGCCCAAGAAACCCACAAACTGTGCAAGGACTTACTGAGCGTGACTGACTCATTGATCTTGAAGCTGCAGAGGACCCTGTCCACGTTGCGGGCGTGTCGGAAGCCGTTCCCTCTCACGACTACTTGAAATGATTCTGAAATGAGTAATGACAAGACTTGTTATCTGCAGGCCATACACCTTAGTTTCCCATCTGCCCAGATTGAGGGCATCTGGCAACTGTTTCATTAGACTTAAAATATTTGAAAATTAGTTCAGGTTGGAAACCAAAGTGACCAAATGGGTGCCTTTTGCTACTTACCACCTCCTTCTTGGTAGGTGACCACAAGGAAGGTATATGACTACTTTGAATTTTCACCTTCTTGCCTTTGCTCTAGCTGTCGTTCAAGTCTTATCCAGGTTTCCAGTTCTCACAGTTTTAAAAACTGTGATCTATGGAGCCCAGCGCCACAGGGGAGAGACTCTTCACTCCTTCAATCAACTCAATTCCTCTCGTGTGTCTCTGAAAAGATTTTAGAGCTCAAGGTGCCTAACATTTTTTGAAAACCACTGCCTTAAGGCATTCACTGTCTGTCTTGAACAATCTCATATATGATTATGTCCTGTCCAGTGTTGTTCTTTTGTCTTTTCTTCCACAACTGGAAAAATGTTCCTTGAAGTCTATAATTGTTTGATACTGGCTTTGACCTTCCAGTTTCTGCTGGCCGCACAGTAGTAATACTTAGTGTTATATAGGAGAAATTGTACTACACCACAAATCAAAGTCTTTCTTATTGGTAGCCAGTTGTCAATCATCACATGTTTGAACTGTTGTTGGCCTTTGACTGTAGTTAAATATATCTCACAGATTTCTAGCCCTGCATAT
Source organism: Craseonycteris thonglongyai (assembly GCA_004027555.1). Taxonomy (NCBI): domain Eukaryota; kingdom Metazoa; phylum Chordata; class Mammalia; order Chiroptera; family Craseonycteridae; genus Craseonycteris; species Craseonycteris thonglongyai. The sequence goes on from PVKE010017526.1 coordinate 8,892, forward strand.
TAATTTCATGTTGGAATAATGTACTGGTATGTTGAATTAAAAGGTGTTAATAAAATCCGTATAAAGTAAAAATAAAGATCCTTTGCAACAGCCTTAGCAAAGGGGGAAAAAATCAGCTTTGTTAATTCATTTGTTAAATGTTTCGGAACATTTGTTTAAGTTTTCTAGCAACGAATAATCAATGCTCTATTTTTTTTTATTTTTGTCATCCTTTTGTGTATAAAAATTGGGCCTTGGGATATTGCTGCGTGGCACATAAAAAAAAAAGAAATCAACTAAAATCAGAGGAAAAAATGCAATATTTGTGAAAGTGTATCTTAAACTGTAAATTGCTATCCAAGTGGAGATATTTGTTGGAGGAAGAACAGAATTAGAGGACTAGCATGTGAGACTCTTCCAAACTTTAATAAATGCCATGTGTGTATGTCACCTTAATTCCCAGGAAACTGCTGTTAATTGTTCCCTCATTGTGTGTCAGGTCCTGGCTCGGCATTGCATGTGTTTGTCATTTAAGCCTCCCCACAGCCCATGGATGTACAAATGAGAACACGGAGCTTCATGAGTTTAAGTACCTGTCCAAGATTATTACGTGGCTAGTAGCTATCAGGATCAGAATGGGAATCCAGGTCTGTCAGGCATCAAATACCATGCCCTTGGCACTCAGTCACTACGCTCTCTGCTGTTAAGCTAAAATGGATCCTCACTGTCTTATGACCTATGACTAATTTAGAGATTGACATTTTGATTTTTTAAAGCTTATTTTAGTTTTATTTTAGGCAGGTTTACCCATTTTGCAGAAAATTGGAGCTGGCCTGGATGGGAAACAAGAAACCAAACCCAAAGTAAAAGAACCCAGAGGCATTGCATGTGCCACAAAGTACAAATTAGAACAGAATGCTTTTTACAAGTACAATGGACCTTAACAATAAGGAAATTGAGATTTTGACATTTTAAATGACTTGACCAAGGTCATGTAACTACTAAGCAACACCACTAGGACTTGTATCCAAGTGTTCACTGCCTTAGTTTTAAACTATACTAATTAAGGTCATGAGCATATGGTTTTTCAGGACCATAAGTCCTATGAATATTAAGAATTTATATATACATGTTGATGTGTAATCACAATTGCTAAATTTAGAAGGATGGACTTAACAGTTTTCTTCAGATGTCTGCCTGGCATGTGACTGATGATGCCACTGGTTCAACAACACTGTGGAAGAATCCTATGGTATCTGAGTTAATCAAGCCCATAGAAACTTATTTCTGTTTTTAGTTTGAATGCTGGACTATAGAATTCTGCCATTGAACGCTTTTGTTGATTCAAAATGTTTTCTGCCTCATTTCTGTGCCTACTTTTTTTGTTTCCTCAAAGATTGATGGAAGGAGAAAGGATTCAGGAAATGGAGGCTGCATGCTGAGGTCTCTTCTCTAACAACATGTTCTAGCATTATCAGTTCAGCTGCTGAGTCCTCCATAAAGAGGCTGCCCACATGTCTGCTTGGCCCAACCTCAGGGTGTTTAGGGAAAAAGTCAGCATGAATCTATGATGTGTCAGTGGTGGAAACCAAACAATTTTACCCCCTAAGCCCAAGAAGAAGAGGGAGGGAATGATGCTGCAGGAAATGCAGCAAAAGGGAGGTGAGCCTCCCCCCACCCACCCCCACTCCCCCACTCCCCACCCCCACTCCCCCACTCAGCCTGGTGCAGTTTCCGTGTTAATGCGCACATGTGGTTTCCAGAAGAATCCAAACATCTGACTCGGCAGCCCAACTAGAATGTCAGCTCTTCACACATAGAAGTTATGTAACAAAACTCTGTCAACCGAGTGCGTTGGCAAGTGAGAACCAGGACACCCCAGAGCCACTGATTTAACTCCATTTATCTACAAAGCCTGGAACCTACACTTAAAGTGTTTTTACACAATTTACAGGTTGGGTTATAGCTCTTATAAGAATGGCCTAGGAATTATAGGGCTTTAGAAAGGCCTTTCTTTTTTTAAATTTTTTTACTTTTATTTTTATTTTTTTTGACAGAGAGAGAGAGAGAGAGAGAGAGAGAGAAGGGGGAGGGCCTGAGCAGTCTCCATAGTTGTACGTCCTCAGTTTTTGACGTGGTTTTGTTCCACAGGTAGGAACCAGGCGGGGCCTCCCACATGGACTCTGGCAAGAAATGAACTGGGGGCACACCCCAGTTCAGCATATAGGTCCACACGGGCTGGGGCTGGGATTCCATCCTCAGACCACAGGGCTGCAAAGCAATTGCTCAAACCCCCTGAGCCATCCCGGCTTCCCCTAAGAAGGACTTTCTACTTGAAAATCAACTCTGATCTAATCTTTTAAGATATATATTTGAAAGATATCTTTAAGACATGTGTTCATTATGATTCTTTTGTCACTCTCATTCTCAATTATATAATAATTTAAACTTCCTAATGGTAGAGGTCATCATTTCTAAATCTTCAGAATTTTTAATTGTGTTTAATCCAGGGCTGAGTCAGTAGCAGTATAAGCTCATTGAATGAGTAAATAAATGGACATTTGGTATAGAAAGGGAATAAAGGGGAAGGTCATTTATTCAGGTACCAGTCAGGTCTAATCCTTTTTATTTTCTGAGAATTAATAAGTCAGTGAATGAAAAGATGCTCAACATCATTAGTTATTAGGGAAATGAAATCAAAATCACAATTAGCTATCACTCCATAGTCACAATAATGGCTGTAAAAAGTGGACAATAACAAGTGTTGGTAAAGAAATTAGAACCTCATACATTGCCAGTGGGATGTAAAATGGTGTGGGTGATTTGTAAAGCACTTTGATAGTTCCCCAAAAAGTTAAACATAGAATTACCTTATGACCCAGAAATCCCACCCTTACATGCATAGCTAAGAGAACTGAAAATGTAGGTCTACACAAAAACTTTTAAATATTTATTTTGTTGTTTTTGACACAGAGAGAGACAGAGAGAAGGGGGAGGGCCCAGAGCAGTCTCCATAGTTGCACGTCATCAGTTTTCACCATGGTTTTGTTCCACATGTGAGAGGTTGGGGTGCATAGGGTGAGAACCAGGCCAAGGGCCTCTTGCATGAAAGGCACTTCCCCACAAGCTGGAGGCCGAACTGGGCCCCTACACATGGAAAGCTCGCCCAGGCAAGAACTGAACTGGGCACCTCCCACATGGGAAGCACACTCCAGTTCAGCATATGAGTACCCATGGGCCAGGGCCAGGACTTGATCCTCAGACCCTGAGGCTACAAAGCAAGTGCTTAACCCTCTGAGCCATCCTGGCCTCCCCCACAAAGACTTTTAGATGTATGTTTACAGTAGCATCATTCATAATGGCCCAAGAGTGGAAACTACCCAAATGTATAGCAATTGATGACCATCATAGTCTTCCAATGGAATATTATTCACCCATAAAAAGCAATCAAGTTATGACACATGCAATTATATGGATGAATCTTGAAAACATGCTAAATGAAAGAAGCTAGACACAAAAAACCATACATTGTATTTATATGAAAAGTTCAGATTAGTAAATCTACAGAAACAGAAAATAGGTTGGTGGTGGGAGTGACAGCTTTGGGTTTATTTTTGGGGTGATGGAAATATTCTAAAATTAGTTAATGGTTATGGTTACACAGCTTTGTGAATATATTAGAAACCACTGAATTGTGGTTTTTACAAGGGTAAATTTTTATTATATGTGAATTTTAGCTCAATTAAAAAAATTAAGGTCAGTGAATATTTTGATAAACATATTCTATTCTCTTCCTTACTACTTTTTTTAAATGGAATATAAAACACATAATTTTTAGATGGCCTCAATAAATATTGACTATGATTCACTGTATCTGGAAATGAAACATCTGTGTATTCTCCATTTGCTCTGGTCACCTAAGACTTTTCTGCAAAATATATTGCATCTTGTGAGTGAGTTTGAATTTACTTTTATTAGATGCTTAATGTAACATCTAAAATATAATATAGAGACTAATGTATATTAAATGCTTTCTTATGTCCAAATTATTCTAGAACTTTAAAATTTTTATAGTTATTTATTTATAACAACTTTCATGAGGTAAATAACTTATATATAAAAATATTAACTTTTGACATAGGAATGCAATTATTTGGCAATGCCATAATCAAAATAGTGACCACATCCATCACCCTAAAAAGTTTCTATGTGTTCCTTTGTAATCTCTACCTCCTGCCGCTCCCTACTACCACGGATGGGCTCTTTGTTGTTGTAGATTTATTTCCATTTTTGAGAATTTTATGTAAATGAAATAACACAGTCAGTAATTTTTGGCCTAACTTCTTTTACTCAACATAATTATCTTAAGACTCATCCGCAATTAATTTTGAGATATATGCATAGTCTATTTCTTTTTTTTTTTAAGATTTATTTTATTGTTTTGAGAAAAGGTGACAGAGAGAGAGAGAGAGAGAGAGAGAGAGAGAGAGAGAGAGAGAGAAGGGGGAGGGCCCAGAGCTGTCTCCATAGTTGTACATCATTAGTTGTGACATGGTTTTATTCCACATGGGTGGATGTGGGGCCGCGTGGGACGGGAACTGAACTGGGCGCCTCTCAGATGGGAGGAGAGAACAGTTGCTGCTCTGCCATCCCAGTGGTTACCAGCTGCGCTGCAGTTCAGCGTATAGGTTTCCACGGACCAGGGCTGGGAATCGAACTCCCAGATCTCACGATTGTGAGGCAAGCTCTCAACTGCTGAACTATCCCAGCATCCCCCAGTCTATTTCTTTATTGCTAAGTAGTATTGTTCATTGTATGAGTAAACCACAATTTGTTTATACATTGACCTGATGATAAACATTTAAATTGTTCATAGTTTTGGTTATTTTTTTTAATGATTTATTTTTATTGTTTTGACAGAGAGAGGGACAGAGACACAGACACAGAGAGAAGGGAGAGGGCCTAACCTAGAGCATTCTCATCATCAGTTTTCAACATGGTTTCGTTCCACACAGGTGGGTGGGGGATGCACAGAGCGGGAACCATGCAGGAGCCTCCCACCAACAGTATATGAAAGTCCCTCTTCCAAATAGAAATATTTTTAAATAAAAAGAAAGATGAAGCAGGGAATTAAACAATCCATTCAGAAGAGGTACCTACAGGCCAGGCATGAGTAGTTTGAAAAACAATGAAAAAGAAAGAAATAAAACCACTATTTGATGTTGCTTAAACATGTCTGTTTTAAACATCTAATTTCCAAAAGGTAAACATGAAAGCCTAAAACTACTTTTCTTTTGGGCTACCTCCGCCAGTTTCATTATAAATTGTGGGAAACAACACAGTAGGAACAGTACAACTGTGTCTGAAATGACAATGTGAGGCTCTACTTATAGCCTCCTTCCATTTCTGGAGCATAAAAACTTCAAATGTGGAGCAGTTGGCAGGTTGCACACTTGATTCCAATTAGTCCCTTTCTGGAATACGGTACTCGCTTACATAGCACACTGCGAGCTGTTCAAGTTTCCAGCCAACTGAGTGGGATGAGAGGAAAACTGCTTAGGTAAAATGGTGCATTTCCTAGAGAGGAACTAAACAAGGCAGGGCCAATCTAACAAAGAGTTAATTCTTCTAATTATACAGAGGTGTATCTGCAAAAACATTTAATTAGGAACTTAAAAAAAAAAGAGTCTATATTGTAGGGGAAGCAGAATTATTTAAATGCAGGTAACGCTAAAGGTGCTATAAAGGTTCTCCACACAGTGGGTGGCTTCCTACATGTTTTAGAACAAGGGCTGTAAACACAGTGACAGAATCACTGTGCTAAATGGCAACCATATGCTTGGCCTAAGTATAGGGGTGACAATAGGGAGTGGTGAGTAGTATAATGCACTGGAAAGAGTACATACTTTTTTTTTTAAGGGATGTTATTCAGTCTCCAATAATTTAAATTTTGCAATAAATACAGGTCCAGTATTGCTAGATCTGATTTTCTAAGATAAGATGAAAGTAAATTTTTAGATGAAGTCAGATTTTTAAATGTTAGCAAGACATTTAAAGTCTCTTAAAAAAATAATTCGTAGGGTGGATCAAAAATTACATATGTTTAGACCAGATAAGGCTGTAGGTTGCCAGCATATAACTTCTGGTGGTGGTTTCCATACCCATCACCTCTTCTCCTATGGCCATGCCTTTGTTAATGCCATTCTTACAACATGGACTTGGAACCATGGTCTGAACCTGGAATAGTAGGGCTTGGAATTAGCTCACTTGAGACCTGGACAAAGGATGGTTACATCAGCTTTTTTTCTTTTTCCGTCAGAGGCATTCTTGTTGGGGATCAAAATAGCTACACTTCTCTTTGTTGTCTCCCTGCCCCCCATATGAACTGTTACGAAGTTAGGTTTCCCTAAACTCATTCATATTTGAAATTGGCTGTCTGATCCTAAGTTCAACATTTTATATTTGTCCCATTAATTTTTACCGTGTTATATGCAGCCTAACATACAAAGATCTATGCTGGATCTCAGTTTTGTTGTTCACCCAATGCATTATCTCTCTGCCTCTCTCAGAGCTCAGTCTGCTGTCAGAACCGTGGCTGTTGTTGAGTTGTTGGTGAAAGCCAGCTGAGATCATTGTCTTAGGGGAATACAATTGTCAGCATAGAGTTTTGTGCAGACAGACCTGGGTGGGGCCCCATAGCAGGGGATGCACTGGTGGCCAGCGAAGGGAAGTACACTAATTCAGAGTGAGGAGACGGGACTGAGGGGAAAGGCTTTTTGATGAAAGCAAATTCTACCTTTTCTTCACAGATCTGTCCAGGGCTTAGTCTCCCTATTATCCTTAGAAATATGAACAGTTATTGACTTGTTATTTTCTCTCCAGCACATCATGAGTAAATTAATCATTTTGCGGGTACTGTGAACTCAATCAATGTTCTCCCCAATTTTCTTTCAGTAGAGAAGCATACAGGTGATTTTCTCATCTAGGTATAATGTTATCATGATTCTAATACTGACCTTTAGTCCTCATTAAAATGATGCTGATGATAATAATGTCACCTTGTTTTGTATAACAATTTGTGCTTTTCAAAGCACACTTTCATGTAAGTCCCTGCATCCTGGCAGTAGCCTAATAAAAATCACAGAGTGGGTATGCCTAGGTCTACTTGACAGGAGCTCATAGCTATGGACAATGCAATGGGCTCCAGGGCTTCACGCAAGAACTTTTGGTGCAAGGATATACTTCAGAAGTTTCATTTTCTTCTTAATAAAGTTATTCTCTAGTCAGCATGTTTTAATCATTATGATCCTAATTCAAGAGAGGTGGGAGCTTGCCTTTTCAAAATTTAGGGTTAGCCTCCATCACTGTGTCTTATATTAAGTTGGTTTTTTTTGGAAATAAATAAATAAAATAGAATAGAATTGGATAGTTTACTACAATTGATCCCTAGTGCCAAAAAGGTTGGGGACCACGGCTCTAGGTTTATCTCTGTTGTTGCAGATGGTAAGATTTCAATAATATTCTATTGTATCCATATGCTACTGCTTCTTTATCCATTCATCCATTGATGGACACCCAGGTTGCCTCCATATCTTTACTATAAATAATCTGCAATGAACATATGGATGTACATGTCCCTTCAAAGTCATGTTCTGAATTTCTTTGGAACCCAGAAGTGGGATTATTGAGTCTTTCTTTGTCTCTTGTTATAGCCTCTGTTTTAAAATCGATCTTTCCTGGTATAAGTATTGCTATCCCAGTTCTTTGGTTTGTTTGTTTGTTTCCATTTTCATAAAAGATCTCTTTCCCATCCCTTTACTTTCAGTCTGTACGTGCCTTTCAATCTGGAGTCTCTTATAGGCAGTATATATAAAGGTCTTGTTTTTCTTATTCCATTCAGCTACCTTATCTTTTGATAGGAGCATTTAATTCATTTACATTTAAAGTAATTGTTGATACATATGTAATTATTGACATTTGATTAGTATTCATATTTTTGATTTTTTTCCCTTCTTCTTAAAGAAGTCCCTCTAACAGTTCTTATAATTCTGATTTGGAGTTGATGAACTCCTTTAGCTTTTTCTTTTTAAAGATTTATTTTTATTGTTTTTGACAGAGAGATACAGAAACAGAGACAGAGAGAAGGGGGAGGGCCCAGAACAGTCTCCATAGTTGCACATCATTGGTTTGTCCACACAGTTTTAGTCCACAAGTGGGCGCGGGGTTGCACAGGGCAGGAACTGGGCCGGGGTCTCACCCCAGCAAGAACTGAACTGGGGGCACTCCCCAGTTCAGCATATGGGTCCGCATGGGCCGGGGCCGGGATTCAATTCTCAGTCCCCAGGGCTGCAAATTGAGTGCTTAACCGACTGAGCCATCCTGGCTTCCCCAGCCTTTAGGTTTTTATTTTATTTTTTATTGTTTTTGACAGAGAGAGAGAGAGAGAAAGAGAGATACAGAGACAGAGAGAGAACTGAACTAGGGGCACTCCCCAGTTCAGCATATGGGTCCGCATGGGCCGGGGCAGGGATTCGATCCTCGGTCCCCGGCGCTGCAAAGTGAGCACTTAACCCACTGAGCCATCAAGGCTTCCCCTAGCTTTTTCTTGTCTGAGGAACTCTTTATCTGCCCTTTGAATCTAAATGATAGCTTTGTTGGGTAATCTTGGTTGTAGGTCCTTGCTTTTCAGCACTGGCCTGTAAAGTTTTTGTCGAGAAATAAGCGGACAGTCTTATGGGAGCTCCCTTGTAGGTGACTAATTGCTTTTCTCTTGCAGCTTTTAAGATTCTCTCTCTGCCTTTAAATTCTAGCATTGTAATTATGATGGATTTTGGTGTGGGACTCTTTGGGTTCATCTTGTTTGGGACACTCTATGTTTCCTGGGCTTATATGTCTATTTTCTTTGCAAGCTTAGGGGAGTTTTCTGTTATTTCTTCAAATAGGTTTTCAATTCCTAGCTCTTTCTTCCCCTTCTGATATTCCTATGATGTGAATGTTGGTATACTTGATGTTGACCCAGAGGCCCCTTAACCTATACTCATTCTTTTGGATTCTTTTTTCTTTTTCCTGATTGGAAATTTTCTGTTACCTTATCTTCTAAATCACTGATTTGATCCTCTACTTTATCTAATCTACTGTTGATTCCCTCTAATGTATTCTTCATTTTAGTTATTGTGTTCTTTATTTCTGACCAGTTCTTCTTTATGTTTTCTAGCTCCATTTTTATGTTTCTTATCTCTTGTTGAAGTTTTCCCTGATATCATTGAGCATCCTTAAAATAACCCGTGTTTTGAAATCTGTTTCTTGTCTCCACCTTGTTTAGTTCTTTTTCTGGAGTTTTGTTCTTTTTTTTTTTTGAAATATATATGTTTGTCTCTCCATTTTGTCTGCCTCTCTTGTGTTTGTTCCTATGTATTATGTAGAACTGCTATGTCTCTTGGCTGTTGTTAGTCTCAGGCTTGGGCTTCTCAGCAAGAGGTGTGGGGCATGCCGAGATCAGATACTGCTTGTTTGGGGTTTGTAAATCTTTGAGAAATTTTAGAAAAGTCTGCAGTATGAGCCAAGATGAGTCACTTGTATGGAAAAGCCACTAGAAGCAGTGTGGGTGGGACCACTACTTGGGTCGGGAAGGGTTTCAGGATAACGTCAGGGTGAGGGCAAACAGTGTTAGCCAGGTTGATGGAACGCCAATTTTGGTACCTGCTTGCATCTGCATGCTAGGAAGGGGGCTGGCTGAACAAAGAAACAATAAATTTTGCCAGCACTTCTGTGTGGGAAAAAGCTGCCCCTCCAGCACTTGCTCTGAAGCCAGACAACTCAGTTCCTCTCTGTAGATCCCTGGTGTCTTTTGAGCTGCTGCCCCAGTGCTGGAGCTCAGAGAGAGAGAGAGAGAGAGAGAAAGAGAGAGAGAGAGAGAGAGAGAGAGAGAGAGAGAGAGAGAGAGAGAGAGAGAGAGAGAGGAAGAGAGAGAGAGAGAGAGAGAGAAAGAGTCCATCAGCTAGTAAGTCCAGGCACGAACGCTTTAAGAGGAACACCTTGGAGGCCAGCAGCCCTCCATCTCACTCAGCCAAAATGTCCTCTGTGGCTTACAGCCAGAAGTTATGGGGACTTTTCTTCCTGGCACTGGAACCCCAGGCTAGAAATTCTGGTGTGGGGCTGGAACCCCTCACTCCTCAGGAGGGACCTTTATAGCTCAGATATCTCTCCCGATTTTTAACCACCACCTGTGGGTATGGGACCTGCCTATTCCACATCTCTGCCTCTCCTACCAGTCTTGACTTGGCTTCTTTGATCCGTCCTTAGTGGTATAATTTCTATTCAGCTAGATATCAGATGATTCTCAATGATGGTTGTTCTGTAGTCTAGTTGTAATTCTGATGGAGTCATGAGAGGAGGCAAGCACAGTATTTACCTGCTCCACCATTTTGATTGGCAATACACCTTTAAAAAAATTATTAATGCATTTTTTATCTTCTTTTCTTGTATTTTCCTTGGCTTAGAAGCATCTTTTACTTATTATTTTTTCCATTTAATGTAAAATAATTAAAATTTATGAATTTTCTAGGGTCAGTTCTTGTGGACCCTGATATTTCTGTGCCATGTTCATTTTATATGTGTGGTCTTTTTATTGTCTTGAATAACTCAAAAGTATGTAAGGAAGGTTTAGGTTTACTAATCTTTGATTCTAGAATTACTTAGGAAGAATTTTTCTATTGTCCAAGTTGAAATTTTATTTTTATTTTGTCCTTTTTCTTTCTATTATTGGCTATTAGTTTCTAATTTTGCTTCATTTTATTTAGACTGTTGAGAGATATGATAACTTCTTAATGTGAAGGGAAAGGAATTAGGCAGTGAGAAGCAGAGAGAAATAAAAATCTTTGTCCTCAAGAAACCTACAGAAGGGGAATTGATTATGCTAACAAATGAACAGAAGTGTATTCATTGTCTTTAGATTCTGGTTTATTATGAGGTTGTAATATATTAAGTAAGATTGCTAAACCATAAGTCTGGGTTTTCCTCATGAATAGGATAATTGTACAATTAATGAATCACTCTGTTTTCTAATTATTTTAAGTGAAGGAACCATAAAAATTGTGAAGGGGGATTTATCTTGAAGCTAATGAACACTTGTTGAGGCTCCTCACTGAAAAGATCCCTTATAAAGTCCTGTCACTGGGTTCATGTGGTCATAAAGTCATCAAATTTGCAAAGCTAAGCTTTTTCAGTCCTTTGTCTTAAAGGGGTTCTGGATCTGTTCCTGTGACAACCACATCTGTGCCTACTATCTGTGCTACTGGGTGGCAATTTATTTAAATGTAAGCAGATAATATTTGTTGATTGCTTTTCTCTGGAAAATTTACACATATCTCAGAACAGTCACCAAGTACTGTTAACAACTTTATATGTTTACATATATATACTTAATGTTTTATTGTTGGCACATACTATTCAGTGCATCTAAAACCTTAAAATTCTTTCAGCTGCTTTAAAATATAGCCAAGAAACTGAGATAAAATCTTTAAAGAATTACTTCATTTATATCAATAAAATTTTCTGTAAGGAATTGAAATATACTTATATAGTGTTTAAAAATGCCTGAAAGGGAAGCCAGGATGGCTCAGTGAGTTAAGCACTTGCACTGCAGCCTGGGGTCTGAGGATTGAGTCTCAGTCCTGCCCTGGCCTATAGGGACCCATATGCTGAACTAGGGTGTGCCCAGTTTGGTTCCTGCCAGGGCGAGCTGCCCATGTGGGAGGCCCCCAGCTCATGGGGGTGTGCCTCCCATGTTGGAGGCCCCCTGCCCAGTTCCCACCCTACATGGCCCTGTGACCCCTCTGGAATGAAACTATGTCAAACACTAATGGTGTACAAATGTGGAGACTGCTCTGGGTTCTCCCCCTTCTCTCTCTCTCTCTCTCTGTCAAAAACAATAAAATAAATTAAAAATAATAGAAAAGAAAAAGTCTGAAAGTTCTTCAATGCTTACAAGGTTGCATAATATATTTTCTGCACTGAATTAATAATTGGCACTTGGTATTTTGGCAGACTAGAAAGGTGATATTAACAGTGACTTATAAATGGAGAAAGACTCAAGCTTCTGGAGCACATGAACTCATGGAGAGAGAACTGATCTTTCTGTATCTCTAGCACCTAGGACAGTGCCTGGCATTTCGGAGGCCCTTAACCATACTTTCTAAATAAATAAAGGAGTGATGGGAAACCTGTCAGGAATGATACAAAAGGAGCCAGCATGATTAAGTTTTAAGCAGTCTCTTATAATACAAAACAATAGCAAGTCCCCAGTTTGAATCAGTTAAAAAAAAATATTGTGATTCAGAGAAGGTGGATGAATGCTTTATATCAATAGAGAATTCCTATACTAATGACAAAATTATAATGGCCCTTTACTTGGGCAACTGAAGTTGCCTACATCATTTTGTGAGGATCAGTAGATTGAGCAGTTAATTAAGACCAATATTTAGTTATGGAGAGAGGCCAGCACCAACTAAATAATTGAGTGTATCAACATTTCAGGGGTGGCCTATGATCACTGTAATCATCTAGTACCTGTAGGGCCGCCACGAGAATGATGGGTTAGACTCCACTTCTGTCCAGAGTGGGGTATTGGTGGGGATGTGTGAGAATTGAGTATTTCTGCAAAACTTTCATGATTAATCCCATGAAAAGGGAGAATTTGGACAGACTTGTCAAAGTTTCAAACAATGAACAAGTTGCTTCTTTTTTTCTTTCTTAGAAGCAAATTTTATTAGCAATTTAAACTCTTCTTTTCACTTCCCCCCTTCACCACCAATGAGGTAAAGATGTGACTTGAATGCAAAATATCAGCATTTGCATGACAGCAATTAGCACTTAATTTCAATTTACCTCCCGCACATATGGTGGATGGTTCAGCTGCTAGAATTTCGATGCAGGACTTCTTCAAAATCTAGGAGGAGAGGAAATCAAAAAGTCAAGGCACAGTTTATTTTGTTAAAACAGGGAAGTAGGGTTTTGATTTTAGTTACTGTGATAGGAAGGTTCAAGAACATTGTGTTGTAGTGGGTGTGTGGCTGGGGAGAAACACCTTTAGTAATATCATTAATGCCAAATACTTAATGAACCAACATGGTGTGAGATGCTTCTGGGTGTCCTAAAGACAAGAAGAATCATTTGTTCATATGTTCTTTCAGCAGATATTTATTGAGTCCCTGAGATGCCAGACCTATTATGGAGAGGTTTGACATCTTGTGGGGGAAATGAAACTTGCACTTGAAAAGATAAATAACAATGTTGGTTATGTGTGGTAAGTGCAGACTGAAGGGGCAGACGGTAGGAGCTGTGGAGTTCATGAGAGGAGATCAGTGAAGTACAGTACACTGGAGAGGACTTCGTGCAAGGGTGGAAGCTGTGGATAGGTCTCAGTCAAGTGGAGAGGAGTGAGTGAGGGGGATGTTGGGGTCCAGGCAGGGAATGGCATGAACAAAGGTGAGAAAGTAGAAACACACTCTTTAGCTAGGATACAAGAAGCTTGAAAAGTCGAAAAAAGGAAAGGGTGATAATGAAGCTGGAGAGGAGGATGGAGATGGCCAACCCTCGAGAGGGTCGTTTTTGGATTACTGTACTCAGAGTTCCCTTTTTTAAAAAGATTTATTTTATTGTTTTTGACAGAGAGGGAGAGAGATACAGAGACAGAGAGAAGGGGGAGGGCCCAGAACAGTCTCCATAGTTGCACATCACTGGTTTTTCCACATAGTTTCATTCCACAGGTAGGCGGGGCTGCACAGGGCAGGAACTGGGTGGGGGTCTCACCCCAGTGAGAACCGAGCTGGGGGCACTCCCCAGTTCAGCATATGGGTCCGCACGGGCCGGGGTCGGGATTTTATCCTTGGTCCCTGGGTCTGCAAAGTGAGCGCTTAACCCACTGAGCCATCCCAGATTCTGCAGAGTTCCCTTTTTATTAGAAAAGTCTGGAAAGATGTTATGGGAGAAGGCTGTGAAGAATACTTTATTATGCCCCACTTTACAGAAAGACCCCCTAAACCTTACTTAAGTGGAAATGTAGTCTTCCCCCCAAATGAGAGTCTTGCAGGTTTGAGTGGAGAATATGGGGGTACCCCATGACTGCACAGGGAATCAATAACAAAGACTTCTTCTGTCCAAAGCTGAGTATCTGAATGGTAAGGTTTAAGCTTTTCTCCACAATTTATGAATTTCATATCTTGTTAAATACTGGTTGTAAAATTTTAACCAAGCATTTTAAACAAGTATAGCATACTGAGTTAATTTATCAAGCAAATGCAATCTATTTATTTGGGCCTTACTTAATTTGGAAATTGAGATGGTTCAGAGGGCTGAAGGAAATCATTTCTCTATTTATGAAAGGGACATTTGATAGGAGAATTAATAGGAATATTATAATTAACATTAATAAAAGAAAAAGGACCTTTTTCACATTGGGAAAAATCTACTTGTTTGCATTGATGTATTTATTTAAATATTTAAATGAACAAAGTTTCACCTTGATACATATACCACAATCAAATAAAAGATACAATAAATTATGAGAGGGGAAGACATGGATTCAGATGAAAAATAAAGGGAAGATGAAGTAAGAGTGGAAACAATATAGAAAAAATATATATGAAGAGCTTATTTCCTTGCTAAGAAGGGCTCACGGATTTAGTTCTAGGCTTTCTAGTAGCAAATGAAGACAGACAGTATTTATTTGATTCTCAATCTGTAGAGTAAAACCAAGTTAATTTCTCAGAAGAGATAATATTTACCCATTCCAAAGAGAAATCTGGGCGTCCTCATAGAGAAGCATTGTGAAAGAAAATGAACAACATACTTCAGAAAACCTTTATCTGATGTGCAGATAACAAGACATTAAAATGTATTCATTGAAACAGGTTCCCTCACAACCATGTATTATTGTAGGTAACTCTATATACCTGACAGTCAAAAAGAGTAGTATTTTTTTCCCTGATAGTTCTAAAATTCAGATTTCCAGTTAATTTTGCTGACAGTCCTGCCCACACTTGTGCAATTTAAAGGCATTTTCCCGCTCAAATTCCACTGTTTCCAGCTTCCACCTGGTTCCATAGTCGGAAGCGATTTGCACCACTTTGTTAGCGTTTGCCTTCTTTCCTGGACTCTGGCTTACTTATCCCCCTCTGCCCTACCCCAAACACAGCAGTGGCCTGTTTCACGCTAGTCCCCAAACCTGTCCTGACCGTAGAACCATGCATGTGCACCAAATTCCTCACAGCCTGGCCATCTCTGTTCTCCCCCAGCTGGCTCTAGGGACCTGACATCGCCACTAGCTCCTGTGTTTCTTTCATTGCCATTTTGACTTGGATCAGGGTCTCCACAGGTAGATACTGGGCATCAATATTTCCCTGCTGGCTTGTCCACCCTCCCCTTTCCTATGGTCCGTCCAGGCTGTTAGTTCTCTTGTGCATGCACTAATGTCCTAGACGGGGGCTTTCCAGGTTCCTGAGGTGGAAGGACTCATATCCCAGGTGACAACTGACTTGAATTGTCAAAATGGTTCACTTCTCCCCTCAATTTGCTGTCATTGGGCCACCACAGCCATTGGTTGCCATGACTGAGGGAGGTAGCCACCCCTTTCAACATGTCCTCAGGCACAAGTCTCAAAACAGGCCACATTGGAAGAAATAGAATTAATACATATGGAAAGACTTATTAAACTGTGGCATTAGAATAATCCCAAAGCTATTTTTTGATGTTTTAAATAGAATTCCGAAGGCATCTGGCATCCCTAAATAAATCATTTTAAATCATCCACAACAAAAGATTTCAAAACAGTTTAAGAATAAAAATTGAGCTATTGGATCTCTCCTGTGCCCATCCCCGGCTCCACCAAAACACATAAATGAAATATTTCACCCATGTACGTTCTTGACTTTGAATCAATGTTTTTGAACCAACTCTAATACTTAATCAGGGGTCAGTAGAGGAAATACCCGTGAATCTTTGACCAAGAAGACACACTAGCAGGGTTTGTCACAATAAACCCCGGCTGTATTATTCTCTCAAAGTGTCTGCAATTAGCTGATAAATCTAGGGAGTGTATGAAGGGCCAAAAAATGTCAGCCAAGTGCTGTGATTCAATCCAGTAAAAACACAGCTTTCCCAATTTTAACTTAAAACATCTGGAAAGGATGCATTGCAGCCAATAAAGTAAAATTTATCAGTGAGGGGGATGGGCAGGATTTGTCTGGGACTGTGGCTTCTATTAGTTTGAAATGTCTGGTTTCAAAAGGTAGGAAGTCACAGTGGCACTGGGTAGAGTTAGGGGGCTCCTGCGTTATTAGCAGCCCAGACTATATGGCAATCAGTCTGTCTAAACTTCCTTAGACAGCAGATCAACTTAGGGACTGGAGATGGGATGGGGGTGGGAGGAAGATCTGTCCCCCAGCCCAGCAGTGGTAGCCATGGATACAGCACTGAGGACTAGCTAGAGGGAAACCACTAGGTAGAGTGGAAGGGACTCGCACAGTGCCGGGGTGATGTTAGCAGTGAGGGTATGATTGGCCTGGAACAGAGATTGGCTAAGAATACCACATGCCTCAATTATAATCCAACACGAGGAGTCGGATCCTGGCCTTGGTCCTGTACCTAACCTGACCTATGGTCCTTGACAAATTCTTTAACTTTTCTGAACCCCAATTTTGGGGAGCAGTTTAACATATTGAGTAATAGTTTGGATCTGGAATCAAATCAAATTGCTTGGGGCAGCTCATTCATGAGCAGTGTGACCTCGCGCAAGTTCTATAACCTCTCTGAGTCTCTGTTTCCTCATTTGTGAAAAGGGGATAAAAATAGTACCTACTGTATGAGGTTGTTGAGTTGGCAAGATTAAATGAGATAATATAGTTAAGGGCCATAGCATAGTACCTGGTATGTCCTCAATTAATGGTAGCTATTACTATTAAGAACTTGGGCTCTGGAGACAGATAAAGGTAGATTTGGGCTCTGAAAAGATTTGTTTAAATCCAAGCTTTATCCCTTATTGGCCATATGGGCGTGGACAAGTTATTAAAGCTGTGAACCTCAGTTTCCTCTTTTGTAAAATGGGGATAAGAAAAAAAAGGTAACCTTTTAAAGGGCCATATGATGGCAAAATGAATAAAAGACATGAATGCAGAGATATTTAGTTTGTGAAGTCAATTAGACATAGATGGTAAAATTCACATTGAGGAGTGAGGAAGAGTGAGATTCAAGGAAATCTGACAAGGTTTTTGTGTATGGACATAATTAACAGATGTGATTGGTTAATAGAGATTAATAGTTATTTAACAATACTTGGGTTACCAGACAGCACATGCCCTTCATGAAAAGAAGGCAGCAAGAAATGTGCTCAGAACAACCTTTGTAGTAAAATACTTAGGAGAATGTCTGACATATTTTCTGTTCTCGAACCATGGTAGCTGCTATTATTACTTTTCTTATGACTATTACTATTGCTATTAATTTGGACAAAGATGGTAGCTCATATTCTTGTATCCCATTACCCACCACTGGCCTTATGCTTAATTTGCTGAAAACAAAAACAAAACAAAAACAAAAACTGAAAGGTGGCTAATAATATTTTCTTGCAACCTTCTGGTCAAATTTCAAAAAGAAGACATATGGCAAAGATGTTTGAAATCCAAAGAGAACTATATAAATCTGACATGTTGCTACTGACATGGTTCCTTTTGCACATCTCATTAGATTATTGGGGGAGTAAGAGAGGCAGCAGATGTAAATAAGAGCTCTTTAGTATATTTAAAGTGAAATCCATTTATGTATGAGTTTATTTTTATGGACTCTAAAAATCTAAGGTCTTTTTTCATAAAGTTTTCAGTCTATGCAGAGCTTTCTCAAGAATCCGTAAAGAATTATAAATATTTGTATAGAGTTATAAGGAACCCCTCCCTTACCATAGGCACAACTATTTTTTTTTTGTCCTAATTGCTCTGCTTCCTTCCCCAGTGAACAACCAACCTTTATTTACTTGGCCATTTCCTGTTAGAGGATTTTTGTGTGTTAATAAGAGACCAGCCTTTTTATCCATTCATAGTATTGGGCCTTTTGCTCCACACAGCCTTCAGGTCTTTCAGAGCATATTTCTTAGAGTCTTCTTTGTAGTGAAGGGTACATTCTGCTTTTAAGATGTCTGGGGCTTGAAGCAGTCTAGCCCATGGTGGTTAACTACCAATTACATCTGTCTAATTCTCTAAGATAAAACCTAGCAGTTTTCCTTAACCTCATTGTCTCTGACACTCTCCAAATCCAGTATGGACTTTGTCACCTAAATCCTGGTGATTTTAGCAGTGAAGCATTTCTATATCCATTTTAGTATAAATTATATTTTAGTATAAATTACAATTCTTCAGAGGACTTGTCATGACTGATAATTATATATTTATTTTTTGGATTGTGTGGTTACTGTCTATTCCTCAGAACATAAACTCTACAAGTGCAAGGGCTGGATTTACTGTTAACTGCTACTGTATCCACAGTGCCTAACCTGGCACATAGTAGGCACTAAATAAATATGTATTGAATAAATAAATGAATAAATGACACAATTTCTGCATGGCTTTATAAACTGGTATTGTAGCATATTATGTATTGGTTTTCCTTCTTCTCTGCAAATAGAATTTTAGGGTCTTTTGAATATAAGGCCATATTCTGCATCCTGTAACACCTCTCTCTTCTTATTAAGCATCTCATCTTTGGGGACCGCCTTCATGGAGGCCTATTTCAACACCTCCAGTTTTTGAATGGCTTATCTTAGTAAACAAAATGCTGTGGGTATGGCATGTCTCCATATTTAAGATCTAGACTGGCCTGCTTTATAACAGGTCTTAACATCTTTACTTGGCAAAAAAGTAGCGGTCTGTGTTGAGTGGGGTGGTGCTCAGGATCCCACAGAAGGACCACACATACTATTACAGCTGATGGCAGAATGCACATTGGATAAGCCTGGGGACCGTTGCTTTTAGTTCAAAAGGCCAGGCAGCTTGGAACACACAATTGGTTCATCCATGTCTTCAGGACTGTCAACGTTTTCCCCGTGAATTTTGAAATGACAGCAGGTCTTCTAATAATGTCATTTCATTCAAAGTTGTTTTGTTATAACACTGATGAGATGCTGCAAAAACTTAACTCCTGTTTATATCAATTGATAACCTATGGTATTAATAAAACTAGTTTCAATATATGCCATTTCATTGCAGTTCCAAGAACTTACTGAGGACATTAAATAAATACTTACTGTATTTGTTCTCCAATAAAATGTAAAAAAATAAAAGTCACTTTTCCTAAGTTCCACTCCACACTTTTAAACCAATAGCCACACATCTATTGTTAATTATGGACATTATCCTATATCCATGTCAGTTCTATGGAATCTGAATTTACAATAAAAATTTACTATTACACAGATATTTTGGGGGGAATTCACATATAATTTTATGTTTATTTGTACATTATACCAGACAACATGCAAAGAACATTTTAAGGGTTTACTGAATTTTAGCCAATAAAGCTTATTCTTAAAACATGTAAAAGTTTCTAAGTGGGCGCACCCAGCTCACTTAAATAAAATGCTACTCTTCTCTTGGTTAGTTACACACTCAGTGAGTCCAGTATGAAGGCTTAGGACAAACGAGGTTCTGAATTGAGGAAATTCATTTATTTCCACTAAGCCACTTTTCTATCCTGTTTTTAGAAGGAAAGCTCAGATAGTTGTGAACTCCAACACGGGGTTTATTTAGAAAGATGAGCTTGTTGGCCTCCTGAATATTGGCAGTCAGTGGCCGTCCTTGGGAGCTGACCCTGCAGTGTGTCACTGAATTTTGTTCTAAATTCTGCTGTGGCTTTTACAAAGGATCGTAACAGATTGTTAAGATATAGGAGGAGGAGCTGGGGGCATGGCGGTGACCTGAGGATTAACTGGGCATGCCCTTCCGAAATCTTTGTAGGCTCTTTAAGCTATGGGGATTTTTATTAAATTTGGACTTTTTAATAAGCTGGGCAGAAATAATAGCTTAGTTGAAATGCCTGGCCTGGATGTCTGTGAAGTCTGTCTAATTAATGACTGCTGAGGCAAATACTTTTTTAAAAAAGATTTTTTGTTCACTACAGAAACTTCAATTGATTCTATTTCTGTGTCCAGGCTTGCTAATGTGTATGGAGCCCCAAATGCCACCTTTTATAGATACAATCTTAGAAGAGAGGGTGGGGGAAGGACTGAGGGAATTTTACAAGACACAGAGCTACAAAATTGCCACTTGTCATGCATTGTAGATCACGAAGGATATGCAGCCCTCTGGGACACCTTACAATGAATAAATATGCACCGCACGATGCTGCACACCATGGGAAATACAACAAATGGGGCAGAATCTGTGATCACAGTTTATAGCATCTGACCCCGAGGAATGGCATAAGACCATGAAAAAGATCCAAGAGCCAAGCAAGTGGTTCCAACAATCGGTGCCACTGGAGTTCAAGGCTGGGCGAGTTCCTGGTAGAAGAGTGCCAGAGCCAGCTCCTCGGAGAACAGAGCAGGGCTTTGAGACAGGATTCAGATGGGGCAAAGGAGGAGAAGAGGGCTTCCTCCAATCAAAAGAGCTAACTTAAAAGAAGTGCCGCTGCTGCTGAAATGGCTCTCAAGCTCTGGAACAATTCATTAGATCAATAAAGGAAGGGACTTTCCAGCACTGTGGGAATTTGATGCAGACTCTAACGGGTGGGAAGCCCTGAGCAGTTTCTAGTGGGGTCTTAGAAGAGGAGGTGGGAGGGAAAGCTTAGAAGCCAGGTTTTGTCCTTTGTTACAGCTTAGCTAGAACCCAGGCCACATCAGGGACTATATTTCTCTCACCTTCCCATGAGTAGATGGGAGAAATGATTTTCATCAATAGAGTAAATATATATACACCATGAAATAGATTTACTCTTCAGTTTGCTGATCTTACAGCTTCCTTGATAACAAGAATGTTCATGCCAAAATTTGCAAGCAATCCTTGCAAATCTAGTTGTTTGTTAATACTTGTTGATCAAACATGCAGAAGGCTCTATGCGGTGACTCACTCTCACATTCATAGGAAGCTCAATTCAGGCTCAAATATTTATTCTAGGGTAATGCTCCTAGATGGAGCTGGCTTGTTGCCAGGAACTGGGTTTTCCTTCTCATAGACAGTGTGCCTAGTTCCAGGCACCGCCCTCTAGTGCACATGAAGTGGGACAGCTGGGAGGAGTTGGCATTTTGGTAACTGGGCCAAGTGCTGAGATTCAAAGCTGCATACCCATTTTAGTGTTATCTGAATCCAGCTTTTATGCTGGTTCCCGTTTCACTGCCTGCAGCACTTTTGAACAGGCAATCAAAGACTCGGAGCTTGCTTGGACCTTTGCTTCATATTTTCACTTGAGAGCTGGCTCTGCTTTCACCAATTGTGGTTAGTGGAAATTCCCTGAAGAAGCCACAATAACAGAAGGCAAAGGACTAGTTTCTTCCTTTACAGTTTTACTGGCTCAAAGGGCTACAATCTTCCCACCAACCAAATTTTGTCTTATAATTTTATCAACCATATTCTGTTAAAGCAAGTAGAAGTACTGTCCTCAGAGGTTGAGTCCTCATCAAATGTGGAGGGGAAGATGTTTCTTTCAGCCTGTGTCAAGCTGCCAGTGTCTCGTGATGATGGAATTTCATCCATTGAGCAGAAATTGGGATTTTCAGAGATGCCCTCCAC